>JABUQX010049248.1:0-28581 GCA_015478945.1 Trachelipus rathkii | reverse complement strand
CTGCAAACTATCTAATACAATATCGTTAATACACATTCTTAAATCACTTAAATTAATTTGCATGTCTTTAAAATTACTTATCAAATAAATCGCAGCCTTTTTATTTATGTCAAGCGAGAATAATCAATTCTATAAACGTCTTGAGAATTTTCTGACCTGCCATAAATTAATCAGCTTCTCGCAGTCCCTAAAATATGTGATCCGTTAAGCAAGTTTTTTAAGTTTAAAGCTCATACTAAATCTGTTTGTAGAGTTCTTTTATATCAATATTTAAAACAAAAACAACATCCCTTCTGCGTTTCAATAAAACTAAGAAGCAATAAAATCCATAATAATAATCAATACTATACTAAAATAATACATAATTACTATAACAATACATAGTAATCAATACTATAATAATAATCAATAATACATATACACCTACTATATATTCATATTTTGTTTAATAATAAATAAAAATACTACTCACTACTACTACTACTACTATACCTACTACTACCTAATAATCCGATAATAATAATATAATCAATACCATCAACCAATAATAATATATAATATAATAATAATCACTAATCAATAATATCATAAAATAAAATTGTTAAATAACAATATAATCAATATAATATATCTCATAATAATCATAATACTACTAATAATCAACTAATACATATACTCAATACTTAATCCATATTCCTATAATACTCCACTCTCATTAAATCAATAACTCTACATAATAATATCAACTATCAATAATAATAATAACTCCTAATAGATAATAAATATACATCATACATTATTTACATATTAATACAATATACTAATAATCCATAAAGGACCGTGAATACAGGACGGTAATAATAATAATAACAATAAAATTCATGAGGGTGACGACTGTACAAATTTTCGTTTTATCTACTCAATCCTTTCGCAAGAAGAATCTTCTCACTGCATATTGCAATCAATTTTAGTCTCAAACGATCTTTACGCTCGAGTCATAATGAAAACTGAAACTTTGACTCGTTACACCCATTTTCTGATACATATTTCCTCTTTATCTTCCTAGTAAGATCCAATAAATTTTTATACCTCATTCTTTCATTTTCAGTTCAAACAACTTCAGCATATTTTCTTTTTCACTTGTCAGTGAATCAATATGCCTTCAGTCTAAATAAAAAATTTCCTTATATTGCATATCATTAATCCTGTCTATGTGAATTATTTTTTCTACTTCACCTCTGAAGGGAATTAACTAGAGGCCAATATTTAATATTCACCATAATTTAGTAAGCCAATTTTCAAATCGTAATTAAAGTCGAAGATGGCCGGATACACTGATACACGAAGGAGGATGGTAGTTTGGAAATCAAAGCTATTTGACCTACCCTTTTGAAGGTTTTCGGTATAACCTTTGCCATTGCTAAATTCAGTGAAATTCCGAAGAACCGATGACCAAAGGTCAGGTCAGAGAGAAAGAATTTGAGACCACCAGTCGAAAGATCTTTAATTTGGCAATACTAGCTATCTAAGATAAGTTAAAGAAGATTTAATGTTTTCAAATCTCTGTTGTTGGGTGGGATAGATTGAAAAACAGAGATATATAAAGCAATTAAAGGTTTTTAGAGGATCATATTTTTCTGTCAACTCGAAGAATGAGCGAACGATTGAAGAAAAAAGGAAATGACGAAGTTGATTTGCAGAGATGAAAACGTTTACCAAGGCTAAAGATGAATAAGAGAAAACGGCTTTTGCAAAGAGTCTAATCTTTTGATGAAGATCCCCCGACACCAAGAAACAGAAGAAACTAGAGGAAGGAAAGGAAGAAAGTAACGATGGATATTTTTTAAAAGTTCCATCCAGAAAGAGCATGTAGAAGAGGACCAGGAAAGATATTACATTCTTCTTATGAATAAAGCTTTTAGTCACCGGGAATTGATCTTGCACGATACCAAGATGAATGATTAGTAGTGTGAGGCTCTGAAGTTTAAAGAAAACTATAATTATTGAAGGCAGGATCCCTGAGACAAATATAACTATAATAAACAGAATTAAACCAAGCATAAAAGTTTAAGTTGAAGGGAAATTTGATGCCGGAGGCATACGTTCAAAAAGTTCTTCACACTTCAAGAAATTACTGCCGCTTAAGAAATAAATATTCCAAGTGATATTAAAGAAGTTCAACCAATGCCTCCCAAGCGACAATGAGATGGGTTGATCGGAAGAATTCAGAAATGAATAGAGATGAATGTAGAATTCAGTTAAAAAATGATCAGGGATGCAGGTAGCAAGTTAGGACATGTGAAGGTTGTTTAAAATACGAGAATGGATGGCGGCTTCGTCAATTGTATCAAAAGAACTAGAGGAAAAATCCCTTTTAAAGGTGAACATTGAAATCACCTAATGGCGATTTCACAGAATGAATATGAGAGAATGTGCTCAATTTTGGAGTCAATGGAATTTTGAGATAAATTAACAGGAGAGGTAAACTTAGTCGTAGATGGTAAGAGAGAACTAAAATTCGGAAGAGAGTAGAGACGGTAAGGAATGAAGGTCAGTACATTATCGGAACAAATCAAACCACTGTCTTCTGTCAATAGTTTTTAATTAGATCAAGAAAGTTGAGAGTAGAAAAAAGAGGATGGATGTTATATATGGTCGTAATTTATGTAAAAAAAATGCTAATAAAAGCATAGTGTATGCAGTGGTATTAAAGCGAGGAGGAGAAAGATAAAGGATGTAACACCTTTCAAATGTTATTTGATTTCAGATTCATCCATAAAAGTCAATATTTGAATGATCCAATGTTCTATTTTTTAATAATCATTAAGCGTAAGGCACTAATCAATCCTTACCCCCCTTATACCCTACCTATACTCATAACAGATATCAATATATATATATACTAATATATATACTATATATAGTTACCCTATATCCATATTATATATACTACCTATACTACTATACGTATACTACGTATAATATATATATTACTATATTTATATATTTACTCCTATAAAATTTTGGAGAAAATAACTGACTATATACACTATCATCTATATAATTATTATATATACTATACCATTTATACCATAATATATTCTACTACTACCATAATAATTACCTATACTAGTATATATATGATATATACTATCATATCATATATCAATAGGCCTCTAGTACCTTATCCACTAGCGTACCATATAATAACCAATAATATATCCCACCCCATCAAACCCTATCAACACAACTACCCTACATAAACATACCCATACTACTAATCCATATACTATATATATATCCTATTACTAATATATAATATCACATACTATATATTATATACCTCACCTATACAGAACGATATTGTGAGATATATATGAGAGATAGAGAGAGATTAGAAACTGCGGTTTGCTGAGGGTGAAAGAGTAATAAGCATCTTAGACAATTATGGAAAAATGGAAATTTAACGAGGAACGTAAAAATGAAATTGTTTGAGTGTAATATTTTGTTCGCCAACTCTTCCTGGGTATGGATGTGAGACGTGGCATTAAACGCTAAAATGAAAAAAAGAGTTGAGGTTTAGAAATGAAAGGTTACGATATATTTTGTGGAATAAAGAGAGTAGATAGAATAGAAATGTACGGATAGGGATCTTGTTCCGATACGGAGAATGTTGATGGCAAAGAGCCAATCAGGGAGTACTAAGATCGGTATGGTCCACCGTGGCGTAGACATGATGCCATAATAGACATTCCGGACTAAGAGGTTCTTTTAATCGAAAGTGGCTAGGCCAACTAGGCAGCAGGGGCACAATAGATAGAGAGATATAGATAGAGTAAAGCGAGCTCATTAATGCAAAGGGGATTAGTATCAGAGATAGAGAGATAGATATAACGCGAGCCCACGCGATCCCTTGGAGAAGAATAGGTTCTCATGGAAAAGCTCGTCCAGGGCCCTTGCAATTAACTGAACACCCACCCTCGGCACCTGCATAGCCCAACCAGCATTCCGGATTTGTAACTGCACAAACCACCTAGTTGCAGATATATTGTGTTAAAGTTGCTATAATATAAATACTATATATATATATACCTACTATATATACTATACTTATACACATATCTTACCTCATATGTCTTCTACACATCTATATTATCATAGATATATGTTGGATCAAAAGCGGCGTTCATGCATGCCGTGGTGGTAACGCCAGTTTTGATGGTAGGAAGGTTACTGGTGCCAAATAACCCTTGGTCGGATCGTATGGGACAATACAAGTCTTGAGTGCGCTCACCCGGGTTCCTCTGCACATGAGGGCGCTTCAGTTGTTAATCTGATGTTAAATGATAACTAGATCGAAACTACTATGGTCCTGAGATAAGCCGGTCTACGGATCTAACTGGCACAATGGTTCTTAGATGGCACATATCTAGTAGGGGCTGTGTTAGGGGTGTGGATAAGAATATAGATAGAGAATGCCATGCTATAAAGAGCTTTTTCTGATGTACAGTACAGCAGATAGAGAGATAAGTAGAGGAATATCAAAATGGCGGTCTAAGATATAGAGAATGGTTTGGTTGCAAATCCTACTGTGAAGGATAGAGCGCAAGTGTGACCATTAACCAAGGTTGGTCGGTTGAAGCGGACTGTCTATAATGGCGTGAGTGTGTCTGACGAAAGTCGATCGTTTCGGGTATGTAGCCGGAAATTAATGACAGTGTTGTCTGAGGCTCACGCTAAACGGAATGATAGGAACTTAGAGCAATGATGCAATCTTGGCAAGAGGCGAGAAAAAACAGGTGTTCAACAATAGGAGTGAATATAAGTTCGGGGGCTGAATTATAGAGAGAGGATTCATAGGCTGTGGGCTCTTTTACGCTGCTTTAGCTGAGAGAACCGCTGACATAATGTCGGAGATAACTCATTATGGATATTCAATCATATCATCGCGTGATACAGCGACGAGTTTCATTTAGGGTATTCAAAGGGACGGAAGTATTAAGGGGAGATGACTGTTCCTTTCTGCACGTTCGACCGTCCCATGCCTATACTTGCTATCTACCTATTATCCTGTCTTCTAATAGATATGCCGACGAAACCCTCACTCACTCTCGCACACGCGACGCTTGATGATCGAGATATATATATATATATAATATCCCTATATATATACTATTCATATACACTACATATACTATATACTACCGACTTAATCTCTCACCTACATACTATATAAAACTATCATACCTCTATACTACTATTATATAACCCACTATATACTAACATAATATAATAATAAACTCTATCCTCTATCATATGTATCATATATGAATATACCACTATATCTCCTATCATATGACCTACTAATACTATATAATATATCATTATATAATAATATATATACCTATACTATATACTATATACCTATATAACATATACTCATATCCTACTTAATATATAAGTAGTGATGGGCCAACCGGAGCTCTAGCAAGCATTTCTCAAAAAGTATAACGAGCGCTACCGGTTCCTGATATGAGTATACCTCGTTCTATAGATATAGTGTTACAGCTCGTTCCAAGCGAAAATGATTCAGTCGCTAAGACTGCATATAAGAGGGGTCACCATACCACCCACCGAGAGCGAACGCAATACCTGTCGCCCTACGCCCCCTTTCTTGCCCGCTTCCTTTCTCTGAGTAATCAGAATTTAGGCCTAACCAACACACGCCCAACGAACAGGCTGAGCAATCACAAGCGAGTTTTTGGTAGATCCGTACAGTCCCCCTAAAGTGCCGGCTCGCTCGCCCCCGCCCCCTTAGCCGCCCAAGGTTGATACAAACCATGTAGGCTTTAACGCTACGGCGCGACTCACAAATTGTGCGATTGTGAGTCTCTATAGCGATAGCACGTATCATTCGTCGGAGAGACCATTAATCCCCCCCCCCTCCCCCCCTGCCCCTACCCCCACACACCCCTCGTAAAAATTAATCCCGTAGAAGCACTCCTGAAATTGGAGCGCCATGAGGAGATAGACCGGCATTTGGCTAGCTGCGGCCCAGACGGAGTTGCGCAGTTGGCACTCTTACGGGGTGACGATACCTATTCTTCGAAAAAAGAGCAAGAAAATACCTGGAACTGCAAGACAAGAGGCAAGAAGGAGGAAGGAAGGAGGAACGGAGTCAAGGAGGCAAAAGAAGACTGAGGAAGGAGGCGCCTCCTGAGAAAGGATTAGCAGTCCGGCTATCGATCAACCCCGGTGCTGGACGCCGGTGCGGTGCCTAGTTAATAAACATGTTTTAATAAATCTACAAGAAAAAATAATCTTTTCACACTTACTACATAATCATTGTCTTTGTTTGGCAGAATGTTTCCTTCCATTTTAATCTTTTTTTATCTTTTCTTCATTTTTCATTTTTGAATTTTTTTTATTTTTCTATTTGGGTCAAATTTTTTTTCTAACATTGTATTTATAATCTTTGATTCCTTTATTTTCATTTTTTTTAATCTCTTTACTTTTTCTTCATCTTTTATTATTCATTTTTTTTTAATGTATCTTTTCATTTATCTCATCTCCGGAAAAAAAATTATTTTCATGTGACTCACTTGTTTAAATTCTTTTTTTAATTTTTAATATTTTCTAAATTTTTTTTTTAATTCTAATTTCTTTAAAACTTTCTTGTTTTTACTAAAATTTTCTATCTCTCTTTCAATGTTTATACGTAAAAAATTTCTTATTCCACACTCCCCTAAGCCGTAACATCTTGTCAATCAGGTAATCAAACTACCCTGCTCACCCCTTCCGTGATCTATTGATCTATTGATTCTTATTGATCTTTGATTCAAGTCATATTTTACTCAAAATTGTCATGTTTTACATACCCTAAACGCAGTACATAGTAAGTCAGTAAATCACAAACTAACACGCCGTAGGCCCTACACCCCTTCCGTGATTCTATTGATCTATTGATTATTATTATTGATCTATTGATTCAAGTCCATATTTTTTTAGTAAACTTGTCTGTTTTTACAGCACCTACAATCAGTAAATCAGTAATCAAGCCACCATCCAACCCGCCCACATCGTCCATGAATATATTGATCTATTGATCTATTGATTAGTTGATCTAATTGTTCAGAAGTCATATTGTTTTAGGTAAAAGTTGTCATCGTTTTTTACAAACTACGCCCTACATCCAGCTAAAATACCAGCTACAACCTCAAACACCCAGCCCACGTCGCCCCACAGATGCCCACCTTTGTGATCTTTTGATTTCAAGTCATCATTTTTATTGTTAAAGTTGTAAGCATTTATCGATTAGTAGTAAATCAGTAAATTCAAACCATCCACCCCTACCCTCCCCACCCCAATCCCCTCCACCCCCTACCATGATCTATCGATCTACATCGCATTAACTTGATTCCACGGTCACACCCCTCTCTCGAGTATCCATTCTTTGAGATCAGACATAACAACTACACAAACAAACTTCTTTATAACACTGATCCCACGAATATCATTCCTACCCCGTAACAAAGTTTTCACTTCAATAAACGCTAACATAACATCATCAGGTCTAAGAAGAATAAGTACATAGATACAACAACAAACCTAACACACCTTACCACGCACCGAACTAACCCGTCTAAAATGTAACTAAGTCCGCACTCTACAATAGTAAAGTAACTAACATACGCCATACAAACACCGTAACCTTCTCCACACCTTTCGTCCCAAGCATATCTTAACATAAGCGAATGGCTTAATTTAATATTACCATGGTGATAAATTTTAATTCTTACAAACCAAAAATTTATCACACACATCTGGCATAATTAATCATACTGTTGACAGGGCATATCCAATTTCCATATTTTTTAACCGGATAAAGCTACCATCAGCATACCAAAAATCAGCAGGTAATTTACTAGCACTGCTCAAATCCTGGCTCCAAACGGATACGAAACCCACTGTTTAACCTTTAACAAAGCTTCCAAGCTTTCAGCTACAAGTACTAAGTAACTAACCACTGGACTGCCAAAACGCCCACCTATTCTCCATGATCATTCTTCAGAAATATCTCTGTACACATATTCAACATTAATTTACCTTGACACAGCTCACCATTTTAGCATCAACTGTGTATAACCTTGTTTTTCCGATTACACTCTCCAAACAACACGATATATGCTAACGTAACAAAGTTTTTAACATATTTTTTAACATGTTGTTTTAACAAAACATTTAACATAACCTTACCCTAAATATCATAATCCCACCGAATAATTAATTGCAACCATTACAAAGTTTTATCCAACATATTAAAATACCAAGTTTTATCAACCCATAAAATAAAAACTAAGTTCTCCTTTGAATAAAATACCCAAATAGTAAAGTGTAATAGTCTTACCTGATTTTTCTTTATCTGATTTACTTCTAATCCTGACAATTCTGCCAATTTCTCAACCATCAACTCCCCTCCCTAATCGACTTCTTGCGCCGCAAGTCGCTATAAAAATTGTTTCTTGCATGCCAAAATTTTCTCGAGTCACTTTCAGGACCGAAAAAGTTGCCATATGCCTTACTCTTCCTTTAGTTTTATTTATCTGCACATTATTGGCCATCCCGCCTTGTTATTCGCTTCCAGGTTTTGCCCTAAACGGTAACTACTGGAGCCGATGTTTGCCTTACGCATTCTCCTTCGTTGTAAAAGTAATATATATACTATACCTATATACTCCCCGCCCCATCTTACGACTATATCTACCGTATATATTATACTCATATATATATATACCTATACTAGTAATACGATCCTATATCTACACTTTATACTATACTACTATACCTATATTATATATACACTATATAACTAATACATCTAAGGATGGACCTTTTTTTTGACCTTGCGTCATATTCTACTGCTGCTTGCTTTTCCGTGTATGGTAATACTTTACATCAACTCTTGGGTAAAGACGCTGGACTCGAATAATATATATAATATATTCCCCCCTATACCCCTACACCTACTATACCTATCTCACCCGCTACTACCTACTACTATTTACTATATACCTTACTTATATTCTATTATATATATATATACATATCATACATATACCTACTATTATACTATATATTATATATACCCTATATATCATATATACATATACTAGTATACTACTATATAGCAACTCTTTGAGCCATTTACTTTTACGCTTATCCCTATCAGCAATTTAATTTTATTATCTACATAGAGGATTTATTTTCCTTTTTATTAGCCAAATTTTAAGTCACCTAACTATAAAAACAAATTAAACTATGCCATAAATAATGGAAAAAGAAACCAAAGTCGTCACTTTTTCTATGGCCAACACTGCTTCTTTTCGCGGAACCCAACGTACTGTCCCGACCCTCGCCACTCAAACGGTTAAGGGGTCGCTTAGGTCTTGCTTGTTGCTACATTCAAATTCTTAGACCTGATCGATTTATGTCTAGCTTTATTCACTGTGAAAACTTTGTTAGTTAGCATGGTACTTCGTTGATACAGTGTATACAAGCAATTTGTTTTTATGTTTGTGTTCTATTCAAAAATGATACTCCAATGTGACTTTGAATCAATAGATCATTAGATCGATAGATCATGGGAGGGTAGGATGGTATGGAGGGAGGATGGATGGTTTGATTTACTGCATCTCCTCTGCATTTACGGGTATGTTTATAAAAATGACTACTAAAAATATGACTTGAATCAACACATCAATAGATCACAATGAGGTGGGCAGTGTGGAATGGCTGGTTGGATTTACTGATCTTCGGGTATGTAAAACATGACAATTTTCTTACTAAAAAGTATAGCATTTGAATCAATAGATTAATAGATCAATAGATTCCAAATAGACTCAATAGGACTCACGGAAGGGGTCCTCCGCCTACCCTCTCACTCTTTGCCCCCACTCCTCTCCCCCACCCTCCCCCACACCCCCCCACCCCCCCCCTCCCACCCGACCCCCCCCCCGGAGGGGAGGGGTAGCTTGAATTTACTGATTTACCTGATCTTACTGCCTTTAGGGTACTGTACGACATGAAATTCTTTAGTAACAAATTGCCACCTCTTCCGACACTCAATACGATCAATAGATCTCACACCTAGATCAACCTAGATAATAGATCCACGAAGCGTCTGGGTAGAGGAGGTCAAGTTTTGATTTACCCCTCCCGATTCACTGATTCGCTACCTGCTTCTAGGGCTATGGCTCAATATGCCACTTGAATCCTCCCCCTTATTACCGCCGTTTACAACATGACAAAAGAACTAAACCTTTTCTCTCTAGTACACAACAACAAGTTTTTAAAACGACACTCTAATAATAAAAAAAATTACAATCAAAAAAAATTAAGCACCAAGTATAAAATGGGTAAAATAAACACTAAACCAAAACTGAAGTTAGAAAAAATAAGTTTTAAGTCTACAAAAATAACAACATATATACAACAATAAATAAACAAAAAATCCTTAACATCCTAAAACAAATCTTATAAAAAAATAACGCTAGCACAAAATAAATTTACAATAAAAAATAAAAAATTTAAAAATCGAAAAATCGAAAAATAAAAAAATAAAATAACATAACAGTTAGCACAAATAATATTGCTTAACAAGCAAATAAATTAGGGAATAAATAAGCATTATTAAAAGAAATGTTTTACTTAATCAGGCCACTCACCGGCTCCAACACCCGGTGTCGATACCGCACACTCTGAATCCTTGCCTCAGACTCCTCCTTCCCTCATTCCCTTCTTTTCCTCGCTCTACCTCCTTCCTCCTCCTTCTTTCTCATGTTTTGCATTCCATCGCATTGTCCTTCTCTTGCTTTTTTCAATGGGGCACCCCCCTCCCGGGGGGTCTCTGGACTCCGACTACCGTCATCCCCCCCCCGCCCCCCCCGAATCCACACATATCCAATTCTCACTCCGTCTCCGACTCCAAACCCTCTACCCTGTCTCCAAAGTTCTCAACTCTTCTACGATGTATTTTAAATTTTTAGGGGGGGCACGCGCCGCGCCCCCCCCGGACCCCGCCGAGACCCCACCCACGCCCGCACCTCCCCCCTTACGCGGTGGACGCAGGGGTACCGTAAATCTCGTCTCCGCGAGATTAAAACGTCATCATATAGCTCACTCCCCCAATTTTAGCCCGCCTTACGTTTCACAGCCTAGCATGGTTTTTTTTCAGGACGTTATGTTGACTGGCGCTTAAAAGGGGCACGCCCACCCACTTAGGGGTGACCTTACGGTCACCAAAACTCGCTTGCTGCATCCACCCTGTTCGATGGGTGGTCGTTAGGCTTCATCTTCACATCAGAATACGGAAGTGGCAAAAAGGGCGTCAGCCGACTATTTTCGAGTTCGCCTCCTCGGGGAGGTACCCCCCTACTATACCATCCTAGCGCTCGAAACTTTTTCGCCGTGTAACGAACTTAATACATATTAGAAATATACGCAGTTCAGACGATACCGCTGCTTCCTCTTACTTTTTTGGAGCACCAACTCGCTGTTTAGCATGGTCAATCGGTGCATTAACTACTGATACTATAGCTATACCTACTACTACCTTATAACGTTCAAGTAACTACCTATATTACCTTATATAACACTCTATACTCTTACTATACTATATACCTAATACTCACTACCTAGCTATATCCAACCTATATATCTATATATAAACTATATATACTACCTTACTATCATAATATATCTACTATATTAATATATACTCATACTATATCTATCATACTATAGTATTATATTATTATAACTATACTACCTCTATATACCTATACTTTATAATATACCCTACTATACCTAACTATTTACTATATTCATACCTACTACTACTATATATATACTTAATATCAAACAATACTATACCCTTCTTAATGTCTTAATGATATACTATAAATTAATTTAACAACCTAAATATACTACCACAAATGTACTATACCTACTATACTATATATATATATATAATCATATACCTATATATATACCTATAATATATATATATCCTAGTCTCACTAACCTATATACTATATAGAACCATATTTATTACAAACAGCTAAAACTAATAAACACACTACTATAACTATATTACTTCGGTTCGCCGCTCCCTGCCCTGCAGCGAAATCAAAGTCGCATCACATAATTAGAAATATAATTTTTCTTCCAAAAACGCTTTTCCGAACTGTTGAACATTTGGCCACTTACAATGAAACCAGCCAGAAGTTTAAATTACTATCTCAGTAGATCATATATATACCTATCACCATTTCTCGCCTTGCAACTCTGCTCTATCAAGTTTCGCTTTAATATTCAATCTTCAATTTCAATTATCCAATAATAGAAAGCACATCCAACTTAATACATACCCGCGAACAAGTTACCGTTTGTCTTAGAAAATAGAGTTCCTTCGAAAATTCACGCACGACAAATAGACCCCAAAACAAAATAT
This sequence comes from Trachelipus rathkii, assembly GCA_015478945.1. NCBI lineage: Eukaryota > Metazoa > Arthropoda > Malacostraca > Isopoda > Trachelipodidae > Trachelipus > Trachelipus rathkii. The sequence continues at coordinate 16,070 of JABUQX010049248.1, read as the reverse complement.
AAAAAACGCACACACAAGACAAAAAAAAAACCTTGAAGCGCCCAAAACTTTTAATTAAAATTAGACTATTTTAACTCTGAAGTTTAGTTAATCTATGTTCAACCACCTTTTTTCAAGTTCCACAAATTCCATGAAAACTTTTTGTGAAACTTTTCAAACGTTTAGCATTATTACTCTGCATTCTCAAAAAACACAAATTTGCAATAAATCAAACTGCCCACCTTTCGGACACTCCAAAGAACATACTTTCTGAACACTCTCTTATATATATTATTATCAGATAATTCATATAATATCTTCTAAAGTATTACTTTTAATTAATAACTTAGTTCTGTCATAGGCACGCAACTAATACATACAACATTTCTCTCAGTTGAGAACCCCCTCTTCCTTACAAATTCCAGCTTTCACTTATAAGGATAACCTCTTTTTTTGCCCACTTTCCTTTCTCAGAAATTTAAAGAGATGTTTATTTGAACAATAAGAATGGACAAAAAATAAACAACGATTGGATAAGATGGCAAAGTATATTGACTTCGAAGCTTTGACACTGAACCATACTCATAACCAAAAAAAAAAATATATACCAAGCTCTCGATAAATACGAAACTTATATACCTATGATATATAACTCACATGATAATCAATAACTATCAATACAGAATATAATGAATAATACTCGCTAATATACATAATAATAATAATAATAATAATAATAATAATAATAATAATAATAATAATAATAATATAATAATAATAATAAAATAATAATAATAATAATAGACCTAACCAATACCATAATAATAATAATAAACTCCCTAATAATAATAAATACCATAAATCGCCCCAATAACTCCATAATACTAATTAATAATCAATCATCATAATAATCCATGAATAAATATAATAATAATAACTAATAATCACACATAATAAAATAATAATAATTCATACACACATCAATAATTCAGTTCTTATTGAAGGACTGCGAAGTGTATTCTTTTTTCTCGCTTACTCCTGCTTAAGATAGATGCTAGCTCAAGATGTCTCTAAGTTTATTAATTCATCCTAGTTTAATTAAATAGTTATATTACCTAGCTTACAAATCATTCATTTTTTCTGTCATTCAAAATAAACGAAGTGGAACTGCATAGGGTTTCAAATGCTAAAATAGTCGGTGTAATAATTGATTAAATACTGACATTTAATTAAAGAACATGTTAACAACCTAGTTAGCAGACTGGCTAGATACATGTATGTATTAATAAAATCAAAAAATATTGTTTCTCTCTCTCCATTCGTAAGAAGATTTACTACCCTCTGATACACCCCCATTTATTATAGTGTCTTCCAATCTACGGAACCACAAATAACTCGGTAATCCATCATGCGTAATTGCAATAGAAAAGCGCTTCATTCGCCTCATTAGCGCTACAAGAGACTTTTACAGCCATACGCAACCCTTGTTCAGAAGACTAAAGATATTGCAGTTTAAAGACCTCCTTAATCTATTACTACTAAAAGAAATGCATAAAATCATCAATAAAAATTTGATTGCAACTTCTTGCTAACTAGCTTTCGCTCAAACGAAACAAGGTGCAAAGGAAATGAAATAATTATGGGAAATAATACAAGCATTAACGCTCCATTCTGTCGACTAAATAAAGCCACACAGTGTGTCAGCTACAAAGCTGCTAAACTTTACAACTTAATACCACAAGACATTAAAACCGAAAACTCTATTAAGTTTTTTAATAAAAAATAAAAACTTATTATCGAAATCACTCTTAACAATCAAGTAACTAACCAGCGATTTTACTTATGTAACATTTAGAAATTTAATTAACATCAAAACTGGATACTACCATAATACCCGTTACGTTATTAAAACGTCATGATTATGGTAATAATTGTATTATTATTATTATTATTATTATTATTATTATTATTATTATTATTATTATTATTATATTATTATTATTATTATTATTATTATATTATTATTATATTATTATTATTATTATTGCTTTCCCAAGGATGTTTCTCCAAGGGTCCCACTGACAGGACGAAAGTCCTACCTGGGGGTTGTTGATTAATTTTTTTTTAATTAAGTTTAATTATTATTATTATTATTATTATTATTATTATTATTATTATTATTATTATTATTATTATTATTATTATTATTATTATTATTATTATTATTATTATCCCATTTATTATTATTATTATTATTATTATTATATAAAGAAGGCCACAAGTTCTTCTGATAGTATAATAACAATTTGGAAGGCAAATGCAGCTTATTGGAGACTATTTTGGAGGATTTGGGACCGAAGATTAGGGTCATATTTTGCGCCGATTTTAAATTAAATTTTTGAGATAAAGAACACAAAGCTGCCATGCAAATTTCTCTTTATATATATATATTATACTATATATATAATATTATATATATATTATATATTAAATTATTATTATATTATATATATATATATATTAATATATATTATATACTATATATAATAATATATAAATATATAATATTTATATATTATATATATATATATATATTCTCACTATATATATTATTATAGTATTATATATTATATAATATATATATATTATATATATTATATATATATATATAATATATATAATATATTATATAATATATATATCTATATATTATGTATATGTATTATATATAATATATAATATATATACTCTATATATATAATAATATATATAGGTATATATAATATATATATATATTATATATAATTAATTACTATTAATATTATAAGTATATTAACACATATATAGGTATATATATTATATATATTATAATATATATATATTATTATATATATATATATATATATTATAGTATATATTATATATATATATATATTATATAGTACTAGTATATTTATATATACATGTATATATAATTATATATCTTGCCTTTAAACTCTTCTTTCGCTTCTTCATGTCCTTTTCGCAAACCGGAGGAAGAAAGATGAGCTTGGGCGTACATATATATATATATATATATATATATTATATTATATATATATATAATAATATATAATATATATATTATATATATATATATATTATATATAGTATAATATATATACTAACTTACCATAGAAGAAATTACTTTCTTATAGCTAGGAGAGATTTCTTAACGAGGGCGACAGGCCTAGCAACCCGACCCTTCCAAGGTGGATGGGGTTTACTAAAGCAGGGAGGTCTGGTATCAGGATGTACTGACAGCTCATTCCTTCTTGGTTAGGAAAGCACAGAAGGAAGAAAGAGTTTAAAGGCAGATGAAATATCATTAAGAGCTCGTTCCAGCCGACAGGTTGAAAACACCTCCTGGGAGATTTCTTTTTCAAATAACCAAGAACTAGCCTTTGGGTTGGTGTCGGATTACTGACAGGCTCATTCTTCTGGTTTGGAAGGCCACCAAGAAGGAAGAGGATTTTAGCATCCAGATGATATCGGAAGCTCGTTCCATTGACAGGGTGATACACCCTTGCTGGGAGCTGAGTGAGATGATGGATGAGAAATACTATTTTAATATATATATATATAGTATATTATAATATATATACTTATATTATATATATATATTATATATATATATATATATATATATAGTAATTATATATTATATATATATATATAGATAATATTATATATATTATATATTTTATGATAATAGTATCGATGTTTTGCTTATTAATTGACTGCATTCATTCTTGTGACTAAAGGAAGTGGCTAGCGCTTCTTGATTTCTCCTTCTGATAAAAATATCTATTCTCTTGCCCAAAACATCTCAATAACTTCTGTAAATCTTACCTTTTCCTCTTTTCTGTATCTGACGGTTTCTGTTGCTAATCAAACTCCTTCTGAAAAAAGGCTAATCTCTTTGTTCTTCTTTTTTTCCATCTAATTCCATCCTGGACGAATCCGTGCTCCCATCCTTCAATGCTCCATCCCCTTTCTAGGTGTCCCATGTCTCAACTGTCATTACTCACATCGATGGGTACACGAGATACTTGAAATCCATGACATTCGGAAGACCAGTGGGCCAGAAGATGGCATTCCTTCTCGTTCTTTTTGAAGGAATGTGGTTCTAATTTGGCAACCTGTCCTCAGTTCTATATACGGAAGCTCTTTTGCCTTAAATACTAATACTATTTGCTCAGTGGCTGGAACTCGCGCCTTTTATTCACGCAATCCCGAAAATAGATAGTCCTCTGCATTCTTCTACACTATCGAGAAATTTATTGGTTAACTTTGTATTCTGTCCTAAATGCTCTAGACTCTCCTTAGCTTCTCATTTCCTTGATCTAATATTAGAATCTCAATTCCTTTTTTCAGATCGTCACTCATGGCTTTCGACGTGTAGACGATCCTATCTCCTGATCTAATGGTGCTTCTTGCCCTTAGGGACTGGGGAGTCTTGTGTTGTAGCCCTTAACATATCCAAAGCATTAGACAGGGTATGGCACGTGTCGCTACTCTCTAAGCTACATTCCTTTGGTTTTCCTCCCTTCGCTTTTGCTTACTCTTGTCTAGGCTTTCTTTCACATCGTTCTATTTCAGTTTTGTTGGATGGAGCCACTCTTTCTCCTTTCAATATTGATATTGTGGGTTCCTCAGGGATTCTGTTTTTATCTCCAACTTTATTTACCTTCTACTTTTCGCGGGGCTCGCAATCGAACTCTACTGTCGAGCTGCACCTTCTAACTCTGGTTCACTCTTATGCCCGATAGACTCAACTTCCATTCCTCCATCATTTGCAAATGCTGCTCTATCGTTTTGCATCGTTAGGAGTGCTTCGTCTACATGTTTTTTTTCTGATTCAAATTCTTGCCAGGTCTGTTCGGATTTCTCAGTGGGGTAACCGCGAGACTTGGAAATTCAACTCTTTAAATTCAATATCTTCGCATCTCCTCTTAAGAACACCTCAAACATCCTATCCTTCGACGCTCTAATGTCTCGCTGTAAGACACATAAACATTCTTGAACTAACATAAATAGTGAATGTCTTGGAGACTCATATCACATCGGTTGATAAATTGACCTCAAAGAAGCTGGGGAATTCTCTTTCAGATTGCCTGAATTTTTTTTCTACTCAGATCTTCAGTTAAACAAAGGTTTTATTCGCCCCTGTATATGGAACACTGTTCTCAACATTTGGGGTGGATCGTTCCACTCCTTTTGTATAGGGTTGAAGGGACTTGAGGCCTAAGAGCTAAGAGATTATAAACTATACATACTTTCTGAGTCCCTTAACCTTCTTTCCTCTGCAACGTGACGTTAGCACACTATCTCTTTTCTTAGGTATTACAACGGCAGGTTTTCGAGAGAATTGACCTCTCGCATTCCTTCACCATTGCGTCGCCCTCTAACACAAGAGGTGCCTTACTCTTACTGAATATTGTGTGAATATGGAGACTCAAGGAGTTCGTTGTGGTGCCTCTCTTTCCAGCCACATTATTTTTGTGGAACTCCTTGTCATCTATTTTCCCACCAGTATTCACTCTTCCTCTCTTTAAGTCCCACGTCTGCGCCCAGCTGAGGGAATTGCCAGATTCCATGAATCTGAACAGGGTTTTATTTTCCATTTTTTTTTTTTTTGCTATTCTTTTTTTTATTTTTATGTTTTATTTTTCAGAATCATTGGAAAGAAATTCTCTTTCAAAAATCTAAGTTCGTCGAGGCCTCGTTCAAGATGTCCCTTCCTATAGCGAAGCAGAAGAAACCATACACGATTGGTAATACACTAGTTAAATCTTGCATGATAGAGGCTGCTCGTCTTATCTTGATAATAACTGTGTCACAAGCTTACTCAGATAAGTCTCACGAACAACACAGTTAAGAAGCGCATCGATGTCATGTCTCAAGATATAAAACTTCAGAAGACGGAGAAAATACGAAAATCTCCTTTCTTTGCAATGCAACTTAATGAGACAACAGACGTCGCACACCTTTCGTAACTTTTGGTTCATGCTCAATTTGTTCCAGAAAATCGGATCAAGGAGAAGTTTCTCTTCTGCTAGCCACTGATAACAACTACAAAGGCTGAATATGTCATGAACAACTTTTCCAACTTCTTTCAAGAGGATAATCTCTCTTAGAAAAAGTTGGTTGGTGTGTGTGCATGGACGGAGCTCCCACCATGCTCGGCTCCAAGTCAGGAATTAGTTCCATGGTCCAGAAAAATAATCCAGCTGTAATTACAACACACTGGGTTATCAACCGTGAGGCCCTTGACATCAAGACGCTCCTTGCTGCTCTCGAACTCACCTTCGCAACTGTGATCGCATCGTCAACCATATCAAAGGAGAAGCATTCAACACCTGGCTGTTTCATCAGTTGTGCCAAGACATGGAATCTTCCCGCCATGACCTCATCTTTTATAAATCTGTTCATTGGTTATCAAGGAGCAATGCTCTTGCTCGTGTATTTGAGCTCTTTGATGAATTGCAGATATTTCTTGCAGCTCAAGGGAAGGAGATGGACCAGTTTTTAAAGGACATTCGAGAGCCGCTTAAGGGTAATCTTATCTATTTGGCAGACGTGTTCGAAACTTTGAACCGACTCAACCGGCAACTACAGGGACCAGATACCACCATCATAAAGCACACACAGATGTCATCAAGGCTTTCCTCGACAAGCTAGCTCTTTGGTCGGGAAAAGTTGAGATGGGAAATGTAGCTTCGTTCTAACGTCTGAATGAGGTCGTCGGTGAAGAACCATTTGCAAAAGAGCTGCTACAAAATATCAAGGAGCACTTCTCAAGCTCCTAACAAGAGTTCAGACGCTATTACTATGATATTGACGCAAATGAGAATACACATCTTAAACTTGCCTGCAATTCTCTCCGCTGCAAAGTAGATGATCTTCCTGATAACTTACCAGACGAATTTTTGGATCTCATCAATAACAGTATTATAGGATACGATATCGACGGGTGAAAATGCGCCACAAAAATCAGCAAAAAGGTGCTACAAAAGTAGCAAAATGGCGCCCCAAAAAAGGAAAAATTCAGATTTGGCTCTTTTTAGTCGACTAGCCCAGAGTGTGATATTTTTTCCCGCTGAGTCCGATTTTGGGATATGTGAACCCAAAATTGAGGCGTTTTACCGCAAGTTCCCACTTTTTTTCGGTATTTCAAGCGTTATTGACGCTTGAGGCGTCAAATTAAGGAGTTTCGGGGTCGGCGAGGCGTTTACCGAGGTTTTGGAACCGGACAAACAAAGTCAATGGCCGGCATGACTTGGAATTTCGTAAGATCGTTAGATTTTGACGCTTGAGGTGTTAAATTAGGGGTTTCTTAGGTCAGGGAAGTCGATTGTGAGGTCGGTGAGGCGTTTGAAACAGGAAATTCAAGTTAAATTCCGACATGACTTGGACTTTCTCTATAATTGTTAGATTTTTACACTTGATGCGCCAAATTTTGGGTTCCTAAGGTCAGTCAGATCAATTTTGAGGTCAGGTTGACCGATATTTGAGATTTGAGAAGGGTTAGGAACGTCTCAAAACCCACAATTTTCCTCTCCCATCTATTTAGGGGAGTTCTAGTTGAAGTATACCCCTCAAATGTGCTACACAGCCGGTGATGACATAATCGCATCGTAGGTGAGGTTACGTATCCATGCACCCCCAGGAGGGGGGTGCTGGCCCCTCCAGATAAAAAAATGCTCGTAGATAGATAAAATTTGGCAAGTGCGTAGAAGAGGATGAATGAATTAGAGTACGTAGTTTGAGTTAAGTATCGGATCAAATGAGCCGATGCGGTGCTGTGCGATGACGATTTGGTAAACATTCGTATAATAATACAATATTGGTGTCCTTATTTTTTTTTTTTTTTTTTTTTTTTTTTTTTTTTTTTTTTTTTTTTGTTTTTTGGTGTCCTTATATATGTTATCGAACTCGTAGATCTCGTATATGTGGGTTTCAGAACCCTCAATGGTGTCTGGAGATCCCTCCCTGGAGAATGGTTCCCAACTGAAATTAAAGAAGAAGAAATGCACGGAGTACATAAGAGAAAAAGAGGATGGAGGAAGGAAGGAAAGTAATAGATGATTTCAGAGGAATCAGAAATGGTGAGGTTCCCAAATGAGAGGGGGGACCGAAACCCAAAACGGGGTTTTACCCATAAAATGGGTTTTATCTATAAAATAGAATGAATTATGCTATTAATTACATACGTTACAATATCCAGTCGTGCTATATATATAATATATATACTATAGTATTATATATATATATATTATATATAATATATATATATTTATATATATCATATACTATATATAATATTATATATATATGAATTCTAGCATCAAAACAGCTTTTATTAAATCTACATTTTTTTAATATATTGCCTATTTGTTAACCTCATACAGCTTTACTGTTCACATGTACTGTTCAATCATGTACTAGCCGTCATTTGTTTTGCATCTCACAAAGATAACCCGTTTTCTAAATGTTGAAGACTGACATTTATATTCTCAAATCTCATTTTCTTTATATAAACATCAATTAATATATTTTTATCCTAAGTTGAAACAGGTATATTTTGTTTGCTATCTATAATTACATTTATACTTTTGTTTCTTTATTTAATTTTTTTTATTTATTTTTAATTTTATTTTTTTTATTTTTGTTAAAAAAGTTTATTTTGTTTTAACTTTTTTTTATTTTTTTTATTTTTTAATTTGTTTATTTTAAAACTAAATTCAAGTCGAGTATCGGGCGTTTTGTGTTTATTTTAATTTTATTTATTTTAATTTTGTTATTTTAAAAAAATTATTTTGTTTAAAACTTTTTTTTTTTGCTTTTTTTGATTTATTTATTTTAATTTTATGTATTTTAAAAAATATATATTTTGTTTAAAACTTTTTTTCAAATTTTTTTTATTTTTAATTTTATTTTTATAAAAATATATATATTTTTTAAAACAATTATTTATTTTTGCTTTTATTTGTTTAAAACATTTAGTTTTTATTAAAATTATTATTCATTTTATATGTTTAATAATGAAAAAATTGCGTTTAACAGACCCTAAAGCAGTAAACCAAAAATAAGTAAAGGCAAGAAATTGTAGCCAAACCCACGTCCCTCCATCCAAGCATGATCTATTGATCTATTGATCTACTTATATCTAAGTCATATTTTGGTGTCTTGTTTTTTGTCTAACATATATATTAATTACGTTCTTTGTATAAATATCATACTAAAGGTGTATTAGTTTACTGGACCTCTAAAAGCAGTAAAGCATTCACCCTCAATGATTATACCAACGCCTCAACCCATCCATGCATCTATTGTCTTTGATCTATTGATTCAAGTCATATTTGGGTATCATATTTGTATATCATTATGGCAATAAAAATAACTCTTTCCCGCTTTTTGTCTTGGAAACAAAAAAAATAAGTTTAATTTATTTTCCCAATTTTATTTTTTTTATGATTTTGAAAGTGTTTTTTTTTTAATTATTTTGTTTTAAAACTTTTTTATTTATCAATTTAAATTTATTTATTTAAAAATTATTTTGTTTTAAACTTTTTTTTTCAAATTTTATCCATTCCAATTTTTTATTCAATTTAAAAATAGTAATATATTTTTAAAGTTTTTATTTATTTTTTTTGTTTTATTTGTTAAACATTTTTTTATTACTGAAAATTGGGTATTCATTTATGTTTATAAGTAAAAAATTTTCGTTTTATGACCTATTTTTACTAACCCCAAAATCGTAAAGCAGTAAATCAAACTAACCACCAACCCCTCCTACCCATCCATGATCTATTTGATTCAAGTATATTTTGGTAGTCATTTTTGTATAAACATAACAAAAATATCATAACCTAGCCTATCTTTCATACTGACCGACAAATAAAAGCTAACATGTCTAAGTTTTAACATCAATAAAGCTAACATATCGTATCCTGGACAAAGAATATTATGTACAACAAGAAACCTAAAATGCCTTACACACAAATAAACTGCAAACATTAACAAAGTTACCTATTTAACAACAGTAAAATATCTACAAAAGTAACCTATTCACACTTTTTCAAACATATCAATGTTAATTTTACATTAACATAATAATATTTAACAAAATTTAAAAATTATCGCAACCTAACCTAACTAACATATTGAACTATGAATAAATACTGACATAACAAAGATTTAACAGCAGTAAAGCTGACATAATATCACATAAACTAAGAACATAACAAGCCTAACAAACCTTACGTACGAATAAAGGCTTTCATTAAAAAAGTTCTTTGCTTATCAATGGTAAAGTAACTAACATTGACTATAAAACTTAGCATATCTCCCATTTTTTATCACATCTAGGGCATATCAATGTTAATTTAATATTACCAAAGCAATATTTATCATATCATAACCTAACTATCATATTGAACTATGAATAAATGCTAGCATAACAACGTTTTAACATCAGTAAAGCTGGCATAATATCACCTAAACTAAGAGCATATCATACCTAATATACCTTACGTATGAGTGAGCTGCTTTCATTAACAAAGTAGCTAACATTCGATGTTTCAACTTACCATCAGATATTAACATAACAATCTCAATCTTTACTATACATAACCGAACAAAATATTATTTTTATTATCACATTCACAAACATTTTTATTATTATTATTATTATTATTATTATTATTATTATTATTATTATTATTATTATTATTATTATTATTATTATTATTATTATTATTATTATTATTATTTATTATTATTTTTATTATTATTATTATTATTATTATTATTATTATTATTATTATTATTATTATTATTATTATTATTATTATTATTATTATTATTATTATTATTATTATTATTATTATTATTATTATTATTATTAATAATAATATTATTATTATTATTATTATTATTATTATTATTATTATTATTATTATTATTATTATTATTATTATTATTATTATTATTATTATTATTATTATTATTCCACAAAGATCTCAAAACACCAATAAAACGCACGGACACTTTGATTATCAGGCCATTACTAGAAATATTGAACGTCACACCTAAACGTCACGCAATCTTAGTAAGCTCAAGGGCGTCCAATCAGAGAACTATATTTGCTATAACGTCATTGGCGACCAATAATAGCCAAGGAATGACGCATCATACTGATGAAAGATTTAGAAAAACTGGCAAGTTTGGCAACAACGCGTCAGACAAAGACAATTTGTTAACACAACAATACCAAAGTTCTGGACGTAATATCGATAAAGTTCCCAACATTACATAGCAAAACTTACCATACCCCTATTTTTCCATCATGTCTATAACATAACAATATTATTTAACATTGACAAAGTAATATAATTTACCATAAGATAACGTAACAATCACACTGACAAACTAATAAATACTAACATAACAAAGTTTTCACATCAATAAAGCTAACATGGCATAACCTGAACTAAGAACATAATGTAAAACTACAAACCTAACATACTTTACGTATGAATAAACTGTTAACCTTATCAAAGGTAAAGTGTCTAACAATGCATACAGAAATTGATATAAACCCACTTTTCCAGCATATCAATGCTAATTTTACATTGACCTAGTAATATTTAACAAAATTTAACAAATATTTATCATAACCTAACATAACTATCGCACTAACCAACGAATATTTGCTAACCTAACAAAGTGTTCACGTCAATAAAGCTATCATAGCATAACTTGAGCTAAGAACATAACATACCTAATATACCAAACTTACGAATATATTGCTTTCATTAACATAGTTCTTTGCTTATCAACGATAAAGTAACTAACACTGACCATAAAACTTAACATATCTCCCATTTTCTATCATATCTATGACATATCAATGTTAATTTAATATTAGCATAGTAATATAACTGCCAGCATTATCAAAGTTCCCTACTTAGCAACAGTAAAGTAGCTAACACTACTTACAAAACTATCTATACCTACTTTTTCAAACATAGCTCTAACATATCAATGTTAATTTTACATTAACATTGTAATATTTAAGAAAACTTAACAAAAATTAGCATAACCTAACCTAACTATCATACTAACCAAAGAATAATTGCAAACATAGCAAAGTTTTCACATCAATAAAGCTAGCATATCATAACCTAAACTAAGATTATAATGTGCAACAACAAACCAAACATGCCTTACGCACGAATAAGGCTGTTAACATTAACAAAGTTCTATACTTAACAACAGTAAAGTAGCTAACATTAGATACATAGCTTAACCTATTCCCACTTTTACAAACATATCTCTAACAAATCAATGTTAATTTTACATTATGATCAATTTAATATATTTAAGAAAATTTACAAAAAATTAGCATTATCTAACATAACTCTCATACTAACCAGCGAATAATTGCAAACATAACAACTTTTTCACATCATTAAAGTTAACATATCATTACCTGAACTACGAAAATAACGTGTCATAACATACCTAACATACCTTACGTATGAATGAACTGCTTTCATTAACAAAGTAACTTACAATCAGATATTACCATTGCAATCTCAATCTTTACTATACAAAGAGCATAACATATCTGACATACCTTACGTATGAATGAACTGCCAACATTAACGAAGTACATTGCTTAGTATCGGTAAAGTAACTAACATTGCATCACAAAATGTAACATACTCCCTACTTTTCTATCATATCATATCTATAACATACCAACGATAATTTAACATTATCATAGTAAAATGTAATAAAACTTAGCAAAATGATTATCATATCATAACTAATCTGACCACAACCTTATATCTCTTAACTTTAATACTTTCTCTCCAACAGCTCCATCCTGCTCTACGCGTTTTTTCTGGCACTTTGATCGGGGTGATTGGGAGGCCTTGCGTCGCTTCTACGCTAACTATAATTGGAATGACTGCTTAGCCTCTGGTAACACTTCGGCTTCTGCCGCTAAGGTGGGAGCTGTAATCGTTGACGGATGAGCAGGTTCATTCCTTCTTCGACTAAATCTTTCTCTCCTCATAATCCATGGTTTGATCGTGCCTGTTCTCTGGCCATTCAGGCTAGAGACAGCGCTTATCGGGGGTGGAAAAATTCTCGTTCTCCTATCACTCTCGCTAATTTTCATTCAGCTAGAAATCGTTGCAGGGATACTCTTCGACGAGCAAAGCGGGCTTTCATCAAACGAAAGTGCGCTAACCTCCTTGGTTCTCCTACTGACAAATCTTTCTGGCCTCTTGCCAAAAACATCTCTAACAACTTCTGTAAATCTGCCTTTCCTCCTCTTATTCGATCTGATGGCTCTGTTGTTAATTTCCAACTGAAAAAGGCCAATCTTCGGCCTCCTATTTTCCTGGACTCAACCCCTGACGATTCTGGCATTCCTCCTCCTCCACCTTCTCCTCTCAGGTGTCCTATGTCTTTGCCTGTGATTACATTTGATCGGGTGCATGGGCTCCTGAGATCTATGAACGTTAGAGGCGGGGGGCCCGGACGGCATCCCTCCCCGAGTTTTGAGGGAGTGTGCTTCTGAGCTAGCCCCTCCCCTCGTTCAACTTTATTCTCTATGTCTCACTAACACTTTCCTCAGTGTTGGAAGCACGCACATGTCCAACTTATTCCGAAAAAAGGAAGCCGCTGATCCTTCTCTAACTATCGCCCTATAGCTCTCACCTGTATTCTATCTAAGATCTTAGAAACCCTTCTTAACTCTCACTTTTAGACCATCTGGAATCTCATTCTCTTCTTTCCGATCGCCAGTACGGTTTTCGGCGTTCGAGGTCTACTGGTGATATACTGTCCTATTTTAACTGATTTATGGTTTTCCGCCCCCAGGAACACGGGGAGACATGCGTGGTGGCGCTTGACATATCTAAAACGTTTGACCGGGTATGGCATGTGTCACTGCTCTCCAAGCTCAACTCCTTTGGGTTTCCTCCTTCTCTTTGCTTACTTAGTGTCTAGCTTTCTTTCAAGTCGCTCAATATCGGCTGTATTGATGGAGCGACTTCTTCTTCTTTTTATGTCAATAGTGGTGTTCCTCAGGGTTCTGTCTTATCTTCTACTTATTCCTGCTTTTCATTAATAATCTTCTTACCTGCACATCTAACTCTATCCACTCATATGCCGATGACTCGACCCTTCATCCTTCATTCTTCAACTCATTTCAATTCTGCTCCCTCTTTTACTTCTAGAAATTGCCTCTCGTCTTAATCTTTCCGACTTTATTCTCGCTGGAGAGAATTTCCGATTGGGGTCGTCTCAACTTTGTGAAATTCAATTCTTTCAAAACTCAACTTCTACAAATCTCCCTCTCTAAAAACACCTTCTAACCTTTAATATATCTTTCGACGGTTTTCTCTCTCTCCTGTTGACAATATAAACATCCTTGGCCTTAACATAAACAAAAAAATGTCTTGGAAACCTCACATCACAACGGTTGCTAGGGCGGCCTCAAAGAAACTGGGAGTTCTGTTTAGACTGCGAGACTTTCCTTCTCAGTTCTTCCAGCTATACAAGGGTCTCATCCGGCCCTTGTATGAGTACTGTTCTCATATCTGAAGGGCTCTGGTTTCACCCGGCTTTTGGACAGGGTCGAGTCAAAAGCCAAAAGGCTTATAAACTGTTCTGTTCTTTCCAGTTCACTTGACCCTCTATCTTTGCGGCGCAAGGCTGGTCGTTTATCTCTTTCTGTGGTACTGCAGCGGCAGGTTTCAGGAATCACCACTCGCGTGCTCACCACCTTACGACGCCTTCGTAGCACAAGGGGTGCTGTGTCTGCGCACGAGTTTTGTGTTGATGTAGGTAACTCCAGGCTAGTTAGTTGCGGTGCTTCCTTCTTTCCTGCCACCTCTGTTCTGTGGAATTCTCTTCCATCTCCTGTTTTTCCTGCTGAATTTAATCTCCCTCACTTTAAAGCCTGCGTCTGTGCTCATCTGCGTAATTTGCGCTAGTGGATGAAATTTAAGCGGCAACACCCTCCCTGAATAGGGCCTCTGCCCCGGGAGTGGTGGTGACAACTGTAAAAAAAAAAAAAAAAAAAACTAACATATTGAACTACGAATAAATGCTAATACAGCAAAGTTTTTAGCTTATCAGCAGATATCAACATTAAGAAAGAACCTAACCTAACTAGTATACTTACCAACGAGTAAATGCTAACAAAACAAAGTTTTAACATCAGTAAACCTAACAGAATATCACCTAAACTAAGAACATAACATGTCTGTCATATATTGCTTACGCAAAAACTGCTATCATTAACAAAGTCATTTATATTTTGCTTGATGTTTTTATTATTTTAAAATATTTTTCTACATTTATAGTTTTATTTCATTCATTTACAAATATTTATTTAAAATTTTAAAATTTTACATTATACACTAATATTTACTAAAATATATATATATATATATATATATATATATATATATATATATATATATATATATATATATATATATATATATATATATATATATATATATATTATATAATTATATATATATATATATAATATATATATATATATATATATATATATATATATATATATATATATATATATATATATATATATATATATATATATATATATATATATATATATATAGTAAATATATATATATATATATATATATATATATATATGATATATATATATATATATATATATATATATATATATATATATATATATATATATATATATATATATATATATATATATATATATATATATATATATATATGAATTTATAGTTTAAAATTACTATATATATTATATATATATATATATATATTATATATATATATATATATATTATATATATATATATATTATATATATTATTTATTATATATATATATTGATATTATATATGATTTATGTTATATCAATATGTAAGAATATGAAAATTACAAAAGGTTGAATGTAAATGATATTTAAAAATGAGCAACTGTTGATAATGGTGACAAAGTTTGAT
>JABUQX010049247.1:17500-31594 GCA_015478945.1 Trachelipus rathkii | reverse complement strand
AGTTTCATTAGGATTTATGTTAATATAGTATATACGAGGTATTATATAAGTATATATATATTAATATATATAGTATATTAGTTTAACTGTTTAGTAGTGAATTATAGCGATATAGGGTTATATATTATTTAATAGTATATTGATTATATATATGTGTATATGCTAAGGTATACAGCTCCTGCTTAACCAAGTTCAACACCAAGTTGAGTGACTAGGAATATAATATATAATATTATATATACTATATATATAATATTATATATTATATATATTATATTTATTATTATATTTATTTATATATTTAAATTTTTATTATAACTTTTAATATATATAAATTTGATTAACATCATATATCATATATAATTATATATACGCGATTATATGCAATATTAAACATCTATAATTAATACTATATATATATATGATATTATATATATATCAATATATATAATATATATTATTAATAATATATATATATTTAATATATATTATTGTAGTATATAAATATATATATATTATTAATAGTATTTTATAATATATACTATATTTAATAATTTATATATAATATATATATTATTATTAATATAATATATATAATATCATATTTTATAATATTTAAATATATAATATTATATATTATATATATTATATATAATATATTATATATTATATATTATATTATAATATTATATATATATTACTATACTATATAATTATATATAATTATATATATATATATATACTAATAATTATAAATAACTTTAATCTTAAAATATCTATTTATCTATTTAAACATTCAATTATCAATACTCTACTCACAATTCTACTAAGATAGATTTAAATTTATAATACCTTTTTAATAAGAAAGAATTTTTAAACGGTGAGTCTTATCTATATGATAAATCCTTTATCTCGGATTCGTTATCGTTATACATATAACTAGAGTGTGCACACTTTGAAGCAACTTGCACAATGCGTTTTATTTCTTCATATTCCGACGAGTTATAAATATTTTACTCTTCTTTATGTCTGCCAGAAACTCTTTCATAGGCAGGTTCACTTAGGAAGTGGTCGATGCTTTTATTTTCTTTTGGGCACTTTGACTGATATTTTACTCTTTATACTGCGAGTCCACCTACCTTTCTCGACTATAAGACCCTTTGCTCGCTTCTCGAGTATCTGTACTAGAATCATACGCCACTATTTTATATATTAGAATTATAAAATCTGAGGGCTTGCTCAATCAACGAACACTTTATGGGCAGAGATGACTCATATAATTAAGGGTCACTCAATATCTCTGGGAGTTTCAGGCTTATGGGGAACATATGAAGGATAAATTCTCGGGCTAGAACCGGATTACAAGGGATAATTACCTATACCCATAATAATTATTAAGTTATGTAGGGTACAAAAAATCATCCCCATAATATCTATTCTCACTTCACAATTCATTTTACATTATAATAAATATCCAATAATCTGATCTTATAAATTTAATAATAGAAATCAATTCATTATAGGGTGACCATACCTTAAACACTCACTTAAAAATGATATGGCCTGTTTCACCTGCACTATTGTTCACGTTATCAATTTTGATTTAATCCGGTTAATCATAGTTGACTGAATCATATAATATAGTAACTGTTCAAATACCAGTCTATTTTACTATACAAGCTCTTACGGCCGTTAATTTAATTACCTAAAGTTTCCTGAAGAATGGTTTACTGTAGTGAGTAGTGAGATATGTCACCGAAAACGTATGCAGCACGTATATCTCTTCCTAATATTTCCAATGAGATACAAATTTATCTTTTACTTTAAAATACTATAATAAATGAAAGGCAACTAATTGTATATATTATAAATTAAATTCAAAATTCTCATCAAATTTTAATGGTTTTCCACACGTAAATAATTGTATTCAAATAATATAAGAGTTTGTTTGAGTTATTATTTATGCTATAATATTATAATAACCTAGAATTCCAAGATATAAGCAACTAGATTTTATTATATATATTATATATATAATTATATTATATATATTATAATATATATAATTATTATATATACATATATATTAATATATATATATATATATAATTATATATATATATATATATATATTATATTATTATTATATATCTTAATATAATATGCTATTGGATTAGGAGTGTGATAGTTTTTATCTCTTTTTCTTTAGTATCCTTCCAACTGTGAGCAAGGTTTTCAGGTTGCCTCGTACTTTGATGATAGCTTCCTGTAATGACCTCCGTGAGTTTATTAACTAAGTTAAAGAACCTAAAGATCAGCTACTCTTACTAATTCGAGTTTATTTACGCTTGATGCCATATACGCCTATTTATTCTTCTTACATAACATATAGTATATTATCACTCGTTACTACGAGTACTATAAATAGAACAAGCAATCACTATCGAGCTCAACTACATCATGCCTATTATGATAGCCTACAATTGTAATAGTTTAAAGAGTTATTAATATATATTTATTTTGTATCATAAGGCATTTCTAAGATAATTAGAGAGGTCTAGATATATTTGGGTCAAGTATTTCGTTTAAGTATTAAAACTGCATCCTTATATTTATAAATTAATAAATCGCGAGCGTATTTTAGCTATTGAACTAGGCTCGTTATCCTTGAGGCACACCTTTTTAAAGTCCGAAGGAGAGGCTATTTTAAAATGTATATAATTATAACGTATTATTTTTGTGGTGAGGAAATCAGGCCCTGGACTAGACCATTAAAAGTATAATTTCTTCTTTCTCACACGAAAGCGAAGAATATCATTTTTCACACTCACTATTTTCAAAAAAAAGTCCACGTGAGCTCAACGGAGCGGTAAAATATTAAGTACACAGATATACAATATAATAAAGTTAAATATTTTTGTCCTCCACATATTTATTATTAATAGAAATCAATTTCTACTCGTTAGAAGCTGTAAACATAAGATGAGTTTGTTGAGAATCATATAACACAAGATGAACATCTAATTCATTCAACTCTGAATACGTTAAAATGAATAAGAAAACCATTTTCATGTAAGAAACTTTAATGATCTGTTCTAGTAGTTCACTTAGGAAGCTATATTAATAATTACATATAAGACTTATATAATATATATATATATATATATATATATATATATTAAATATGACCTATATATATATATAATTAAGTATATATTATATATTAATATATATATATATATATTTCTATATATCTAAATTCTCTGAGGTATATCTATACTTTTACCATCTGTCCATAATTTGGATCTCCATTTCAGGTGACTCTATTACACTACTACTACCGTTACTAAGAGAAAATATTTATATGAAGGGAAACTGTTAAGACAAGTGAAGTAAGATTAGTAGGGATAGTTAACGTATGTACCGTTAAGTTACACTTTTTTTATGGTAATTTTGATACACCTATAGTATATAATATTTAATTGCGAGAATAATGAAGGTAAGAAATCATACCATTTTCATGTTAAAATTGTTCAAATAATCTTTGGTTAACAATTTTTGAATCAATTTATTTCTTGTTTCAAAATGGTTACGTAGGTGAATTTATCATTGTTGTGGGCACTTATGCTTTTTCTAAAAAATGTGTTTTTTTGAATAAAATTTACAATATTAATTTTTTTTTACTTTTATTTATTATTACACATCTAAATACTAGGACTTTTTGAAACTAAAATTGTTTATTCCAAAAAGTAGAAAAATATTTGATATTTTTTCATATCAAAATTTTTTATAATTTTGAATAATATATTTAGAAGATATTTTTTTCCACTTATACTTATTTCGTGATAAATAGATAAATTTTATAATTAGCTTTTATTAATTTATTTTTTAATAATTAATCTTTTTTTTCGAAATTTTTAATCTGTATCTTCAAAAAAAAGAAACTATTAATATTTTTTCAAATCTAAATTTTAAAATTTTTGAATTTTATAGTTAGAAGATATTATTTTTTAGTTATTATTATTATTATTAAATATATTATTATTAATTTATACTAATTATTATTATTATTATTTATTATTATTTCTGAATATTATTATTATTATTAATAATTTATATTAATTATTTATTAATCATTATTATATATTATATATTATTATATTATAAAATGTTTATAAAAATTCCATTCATTATATTTAAATTATTATTTAATTATCATGAAACATTTTAATCGAAGTTAATTAGTATTAGTAAATCAAATAATTAGTTTCATGTATAATCTTTATTATTGATAAATATTTTAATTACCATGAATAAATTACCATTAATTTATTAGTTTATTAACAATGGTTTATTTTTACTTTACTTTGAAAAATTAAAAATATATTATATTAGTAAAAATTATTAATATAATATATGAAATATACTTATTTCTACTTTTATCCTCAGTGAGAATAAGATAAATAATTGTGAAATGAAAAGCAAAATGAAAATATATAATTAATTAATATAAAATAATCATAATAATAATAATACTTAAATACATATATAATAATAATAATAATAATTAAAATAATATATAATAATAATAATAATAATATAATATATAAATAAATATATATATAAAAATAACAATATATAGATTATTACAAAATAATTAAGTATTAAAAAAATAATAGTATAGTATAATATAATTAAATATACTCTAAAAAAATAAACTACAAATATGCATAATTACAGGATAAGGTAAAAATGAAGTTTTAAGAATTTGGGAGGTATATAAATAATAATAATATATTATATAATATGTTAAGTAAACTAAGTAAATAATAAAAAACTATCAAATAATATAATGTGCCTAGGTAAATAGGATAAATATATCAAATATTATTATATTGAGTGATAAATTCCTTGTATAAATATTATTAGTGATTTATAGAAGAAAATAATAATAATAGTAAAAAAAAAATAAAATAAATTAAATATAAAAATAAAATAAAAAAAAATTCAATAATAATATGAATGGCAGGGAGGTAACATAATAGAGATATACATATATATAAACTAATATATTATAATTATATGTATTAAAAGCGCTATTACATGGCAATGTGCGTGTTGGAAACAATTTATCTATTGTACAGTCCGAGAGAAGAGAAACAACTGAGTGAGAGGAGAGAGTTTTGAAAGAGATATCAGTAATTGTCACAAACTTCAATTTTTTTTTAGGTAAAAGCTCTTCCGTTTTTTTATTACGCGCGAATGTGTGTTGTTTTCTTCTGGTATGTCGTAAAACTACGACGACGACATGATTTCCATCTGGTCAATTAGAAAATTAGTGATTCTCATAGGATGATGCGGAGGTTCGCGAGGATGTATCCCTCGGAGTGCGGCGGGAAGACTAGTCTTCAGATCAACTCCACCTGTAAAGGCATGTCTTCACACTCACTACATACAGAGATAATGAGTTCTCTAAGAGCATGTACTCAATGGGTACCTCGACCTCCTTATATAACTAACTGCGCTATCGGTGCGGTAAGTATAAATTATAATATATATATATCCTACTTTATTCTTATTTTTTTTTAGTTAAAAAACAAAAACAATAGATTTTAACTTACTATACAAATCTATTTATATTTTATACGAATGATGTAAAACGTATATTAAAATAAATAATATATACTTACCTTAAAGAACTTGTACTTATCTTATAAATATACTGGATTAACAATTCTTATATATATAATTTATATAATTTAAATTAATCAATATAATTATTTTTATTATTTTTGAACCAATTATATTCTTCAATTATAGGTTTGGTTATATCTAAATAAAAATAGTGTAATTTATATATAGTAGCTTTTAGTAGTTTTTGAGATACTACTTCATTATATATATATTACGACTTTATTATTTATTGTATATTTATATATTTTATAATTTTTTAAATTAATTGTAACTTTTTTTTTAATCTTAGACCTTTTACTTGTTTATTTTTTTTTTTCTCTCCAGTTTTTATGGGTCTTTAATTTATCTTATTCTACGAGTGTTATTTCAGCAGACATCTAGGAAAGGACAACTATACTTTTACTTTTGAAGAGAGAGACAAATATTGTTCCTCTCAATCTTGACATTTTATAACTCATGTTTTATTGAACACCAAACTTGACATTGGATTGTGCAGAACAAGACGGTTTTCTTTGTAAGAGGGAAAGACGGAGTTCGGCTATTTTTAAAACCTAAGAACCAGAAACGTCGTTAACTCCTCATTTTTGCCTCTAGCATTTCAGATGAGGAAATTTTGATATAGCAAGAAGTAATCGCTCCCATGTTGCTGCTCTCGAGGGGTGGGCTCAGGCGGAGTTCATAAGAGGCTACAGGAAACGGTTCTGGGGACGACACACGCAAGGACCATAGTAACTACGGCGCCTAAAAGGCCCTGGCAACTAGAAGAGGCAAGCAGGGTACAAGGATAACTCATTGTTGCCCTAACTAACACCCATCTAGTCACACACGAAAATTCGTACCTAAAAAAATTAATAATACAAAGCTGGTGTACTAAGAGAGGAGACACCGCCACTAATTTTTAAATTCGATGTTTGGAAGTTTTTAAAAAGTGATTTCGACACAACAAGGAAGAGGGTTCAACAGTTTCTTTTTGTCATATCCTTATTTTATGTAATCCGTCTTCGCTAATAAATTTGGAGTCATTAACAAATATATAAGGAAAGTTACTTCCGATGCTCGTTTTGGACTAATGATGATCCGGGAGAGCAAGGGATGGGAGAGCTTTACAACATTTATTTGGAGTGATGGTTATAACCTGCTTAAAATGATAAAAACAAACCAAAAAATAAAATAGATAGTATCGACTGATCCTCAAATATGGGTGGCGCGAAATTTTGCAACCACAATTATATTTACACAATGTTTTATAGGGGACGGAATTGGGTAGCCTGGGGCAAAGCCATTATATACACCTTATAAATTTATAAATTGGTCATTCGATTAATTCGGCACATAGTTAATGTACTCACTACTGGGTCCTAGGTAAAATCTCACTCTACCATCGGTTAAAACTCATTAGGAATACACCAAATTTTAATACCTACCAAGAGTATGATAATACTCGTTGATATGGTGGTGGGATTTTTCACAATGGGGCATTCAAATAAGAACCTCAGTTTTTTTTTAACGTGATGAAGAGTGAGTTACGTATAGGTAGACATGGATACCTATATATATATAACCTTGCTTAGAGGTGGGCAGTAAGATGTCCTACAATAAAGTGGTACCATATGTGATACTGTGATACTAGATATTGTTTGGTGATTAACGACATATATTATGATTTTACTATTATCAAAATAAGATGGTGACAGCCATCTATACTACTACTAACTATTATGATAAGTCCATACTTACTACGCGATTGTTAATAGAGTGTATTTCTATGATCCTTACAGATGAAAGCATATTCCTAATACACATAGGATTTAGGACGATATGGAGTAGTCGTTGATTTACCTTTATAGCTAGGCGTATCCCTATACTACAGTATTGTCAATACGTCAATTGGAGACTTTCTTTTAAAATGGGGTAAGTCAGATATACTACCGTTCAAGTAGACTAAGATGATTTTTATCGCTCAATAATACTCGAATAGACGATAATATAATGCAGGTTGAATTATATTGGATATAATTCCTAGATAATAGATCAATGTCTATCGACTCGGCATAATGCATACTGTTTCTAGGTGTCTAGTAGTATTTCATAGACTCTTATATTTTAGTAGTATTGATGTCGTCAGTTATACAGATACTGTGGTGTATACTGGACCAATGGTCATAGTCGATTAACTAATAATTTTGAAAATAATACAGTTTGGCTATTAATTTAATTTAATTACTTCATATTAAATAATACATGTATGTTCTGTACATCATAACCGAATAAAATATATGTCCCATGTTCATAAAATAATAATAATATTATGTATATATAATTACTTTATCTAATAAATAAATATTTAGTTCATATTTTAACATGAGATCTCATAAGCCCAAGCCATTATAAAAATTATATATTATATTATATATCTATAATATAAATATTTAAGTATATATATATATATATATTAATTAGAATATAATTATTTATAATTAATATATATTAATACATTTCATTTTTTTAAAATAATATTTTAGTTCGATTATTGTTAAAATATATTTAAGAATCAGATCTTTCTTACATTGTCGATTTTCCCATTGAAATTAATGTAAATCCATTTAATGAAGAGTCTTAAATGACCGTATGCCGACTAATTGAGTAATATATTAGCTAATTAACGCAGCTCCAAACACTTTAGACGTAGAATTTATGAGCTTGCTACGCTCGCAATTGACTGACTTTTAGGAACAACTACGGTGCGAGGTAAGCGGAACTGTATCAAAATAAAAACTTAATGCAAGCTAAAGCGAGTGGTGGTGATTGCAGGAATTGTTGTATCAGGTTGGTTAAGAGTTATTGGGTGGTTATAGTGGGTATATTTTGTTTTTTTTTGGGTGTGTGTGTTTTTGAAGGCAACTGACTCTCGCGACCGTTGTGTGTGGTCATTAGACAGCGGGTAGTCTTCTTGCGCATGTGCAGTGGACCTCTAGTGGTGTGTGAGGAGGACTGGCCTCAAAATGTTTGGGGGTCTGGTGAACTATCATGTTCAGCTCATCTTTGACACATTATTACTCGACTTGGTGCGAGCTTATGTCTGTTCTAGTTAGTTTCTTTAATCAAAGATAATTAAAAACAAAAAGTTTATCACTTTTAAGGATTATTTTAATAATTATAAAATTGCTCTAATAATTGATGCTCAATGACTGGAATTTTGTTACAATTTTCATATTATTCAGGCGGCGTTTACAAACCACATTTATAACTACATAAAATAATTGCATATAACTACTCAGACATATGAGTTGTATACTAATTACTCCAATAATTAATAGAATATATCCGCTGTCTTTAGCTCAAAATGATTCAGCTATCTAGGTATTTTTTGCTTTCTTACCAACCCAATGAGGATCATTATTCCTTAAGCATTGAAGGAGAATCTTGGGGGTCATGTCTGAGAGATTTTTGGGGAAGGTACTCGTATCCATGTCATTGCTAGAATTTTTTTAAAAAATTTAACCTCATTAGCTTTACAATTTCCTTTGAGCTAATTTTTTTTTTATGTAAGTTGTTAATTTAAGAAGATATCCTTTATTAAAAATTTTACGAGGATTCCAAAGATGTTATTTGTTTCGTGTACAACACGTAAACTTTTAACGCTATCATCGCGAGGTGTTTTGGTTAGTTTCACCCATGATATAGGATATAATGTTATACTATAGGTACGTATATAGTATTTATATATTAGTATATTTATTATAGTTCTTTAATATATGTATAGTGAAGTGTATTGTTGCTCAGTGTTAGTGTATATGAGTGTTTAATTATTTGGATGAGGGGGCCGGTTAAGTGAGTAGTGTGAGCCTTGATATTACGTTTTAAATATATAGTAGTAGTTAGGGGGGTATATATAAGTATATAATATATATATAGTTGTTGTTATAGTGAGTATAGTTATTAGGATGTAGTACTAGGGAGGAGTGTGGTATATATCAGTACGTATATATATATATATGTACGTAGTATATATTTTTATAGTTTATAAGTAGATATATATATACATAGGGTATGTATTATCTGTGATAGTGAGGTGTAATATTTGTAGTATATATTATAGCTGTATAGGTGTAGTAGAGGGTAGGTATAATATATGATAGATATGTATGATTAGATAAGATATATTATGATATAAATATATTGGATTGTTTGGTATCCATAGCTAGTGAGTGTGTTGTGTGTTGTGTGTGTGTGTGTGTGCTGTGTGTGTGTGTGTTGTGTGGTGTCTGGTGTGTGTGTGTAGTGTGTGTGTTGTGTGTGTTGTGGGTGTGTTGGTGTGTGTGTTGTGTGACAAAGATTTTACGATTAACGGGCCACGCGGAAAAAGGAGGTCGGATAAAAAAAAATTTTTGCGGCAGGTGATGCGTCTAATGATGTCATAATAGTAGCCCACCCCACCTAAATCTTCGTTAAGAACAGGAGGTTAGGTTAAGTTAAGTTAAGTTACGTTACGGGTCTTTTACTCTTATATGTATTATTAGGGTTAAGCTGTAATGGTTTATTACGAGTTACGAGACGTTAATGTGCTATTCAAATTATAGGTGTTACCACGTATCTTACAGTTCCTTGTTGTGATATTAACCTAATTGCTTATTTATATTAACTTGAATAATAATAGATTGAGTAATTAATATTTAATAATTTAATTAGAATTTTTGAAAGATTAACGCTTGTGTATTTATCATTGCATTATAATAATATAGTAAGCTCTGATTCACCATCATCTTATTTGAATATTGAAAACTCAGTTTCTCTATTCAACTCACAAGTTTTAAGTAATAGTCGATTATTTGGTAATCGTACGAGCTACATCATCGCTTACAAAGGAGCATGTAACTCGAATACGGGCGTATTACGTAACTCTCTCTATTTGTCCAATATTATTTTTAGAGCACTTCAATGTTTCAGTATAAACGATGCAAAAAAGAAAGCTAGTGTCAGCTACGAGATCCGACACAAATAATTTAGCTTCTTTACAAAACTTCTTCCACTTTCCGCTAAAATCGGTTTACTTTTATTATAACTTTCGTGTTTTGCACGCATAACAATATCTCACACTAAATTATTAGTACTAAAACTTACAAATAAAAAATAAATCACTATTAACATATAGAACAATTATAAATAGTACCACTTTTTACGCCATATAATTAATATATAAAGATAATAACTCAATAAGAAAATTTAAAATAATCATAATATACATATAAAATCTTATAATGAGAGATATTAATAATATTATAAAATTCTCTATTAAATAACAATGAGTATTGATTATTATATATACTATCAGGATGCAGTTTATTTTGTAACGTTTACTATTATTATATCTATACAGTACTATGTTTAATACCACTTATTGCCTATGCGTTGGAGATAGGGACGTGTTGATCGAAGAGAATGGTTGATCCATAGGTATAAATATAAAGAAATATCAAAGATGAAGCATGTATCAGCTATGGACACATGAAAACCATGCTGAGAGATAAGCGTTGGAGTGAAGAAAGCTGAAATAATAAAATAAATACATACAGATTGAGGTGGGTGGGAACACCTGGCAGAGCGAAGGGCGAGCAAACTAGCGGGGACGTAGCGGTGGGCGGCTCACATACAGGAATGCGTCGTTAGAAGTAGGGATTGTGTGAGGACCCATAAATAGGTGGTGTGTGTCTGGTTTGGTACAAGATATTCTTATGAGGAAGAGAAGAACCTTAACCGGAAGACGAAATGCGCAGATGTCGTTTGCTAGCTTAGGACTCATTGAAGAGACAATGGAATGCAGATCGATGACAGGAGCTGACAGGAAAGATGGCGTCTTTCGAGGATAGTTAGGGAAATGATATCTAATATAAAGTGCTTTCGAGTCTATCATACCGCTAGATCCAGGGGGTATTCGAGAGCCATTTGAAAGAAACCAGATGTTGTAATGTATTTAAGTATATTATATTATAGAGATAATGGTATATTGAAAATTATAGTTATTATATTATATATAATAGTACTATTAATAAATATTGATATATAGTATATTATATATTATTAATATATATATATCATATATATATTAAATTACTAATATATTATATAATATCTTTAATATATATATATATCTATTATATATATATATATATTATATATATATAAATATTAATATATATATATATATAATATTATACTTATATATATATATATATATAATATATATATATATTCTTAATACTTTATATATATATCATATTAATATATAATATATACCTTATATATAATATATAGACTAGTGAAAAATATAATTTATATCAATAATTTCACCCCTTCAATACCCTTTAACTAATGTTTACTAACTTTAAACACTACTTATGGACACGATCTGACTAAAAAAGTAACTAATAATATTTTGATAAAATCAATTATATAATAAATGTTTTTATTTTAATTTTATCATTTATTATTAAAGCGTATTCTTTATCTTAAATGATTATATTATTAATTATCTCACCTATTAAAATACCATATCTTATTAATTATCCATTAAAACATTTGAGACATAAGTACACATATTATATATTTATAGGTTTAGTATATGAGGAATGTAAATAGGTGAGTAGATGTATATTATCTAGATACTCAATATATTTAAGGGGAAGGAGGTACAGATTACAATAGGTGTGCCATAAACTAGTAGCGGCTTATGATAAATTATATATACCTTACCACCATTATTATACCAACCAATTTATTATGACCTTATAACAGCCTCGCATATAATAAATATAGTCACTGGTCAGCTAATACTATATATATCTCAGGTTCTTTGGGATCACCTGGTTTGCACCTATACCAAACTTCGGGGTCTATAAACTCACCGGGAAACAATATTTATCCTATTTTATAATTATATTAAAATTTATACCAATTAATATATATACCGGTTCACACACACCTACCCATAGAAATTAATAACTCTAGGAGGTTTGCTGGTCTTTTTTATGGGATATATGTATGTGCAAAAAAATAGATAATATGAATATAAGCATTAACAGGTTAAATAATACTTTACCTTTGTACGGTTGATAGTTATAATACTTAGGAGCACAGTAGATAAGATGGTGGAGGGAGAAGGAAGTTATAAAACACTACAAATATCACACACTACTATCGGCAGTGGATTACTCAATATTCCAATCATACTATTTCTGAGGTCAAACTGAGTAGTGTATTTATTGTGTGTTTATTTCTCTATGTGATTTGCATTCACATTGGCGAAATGGTTCGATTGTTAGCACTTATCGGGTGCTGAATGTTTTTCATCAAAGAAACATAATCCAAAGACTAATTATGTCTATTTACTTTGTAGATCAATTATTTTTCCTGAAAAATGGAGGTAACTACTACTAACATTGTGATCTATTATTAAAATGTACCACTAAGCTCGGTAGGTTACAGTATTGTGAGTAGCTTTTAGTACTATGAGATTTTTTATGAGTACAACTATATGCAGCAATTAGCTGAAACATCTAGCTTGCTAAAGTTTGTGCGACTTGTATTGCTGCACCTACGATGAGCATTGTAAGCGGGTCGTAATCAAAAATTTGTTATCGGAAAATTGTATGGTTCGGTGGTAACTGATATATTTTTAGTTCGCTAGAGACTTAAGGAAGTCGTATTCGCTGAAATCCGTAGGATACCTATATCGAAATATAGGTACTATATAATATATATATATATAATATTATATATATCTATATATATATTATAATTATATAATATATTATTATTAATATAATAATTATTATATATAATTGCTACCTAATTTAAAAACAACTTTGCTGCATCATCAATATTACCATTTATAGCTATATGACAAAGAACGTATATACCATCTATAGAATATATTATATATTAGACGATGGTGAACTATAATAACAAATTATCTTATTTTATTCCGATACTTCGCGATAAATGTGCACTGAATAAAGTATTATCGTACTGAATAATATTTATATTATTATTTATAAATATTACTCACGATATATAGCGAATTAGAAATACTATGTATTTTTTTTAACATTCACATTATATAGAATTGAAGAATAAATGTTCTTAAACAATTCGTGAATGAGAGTGAATTGAGTACAATGTTTCATTAAGTAATATTCCCTTTAAAATACTAAGAAATGGTTAGTACTACTATTGCATGTTTTATGAACGAGTTTATATAAAACCTTAAAAATATTGAGTGAATAAAAAAAAATCAACCAGTTACAAAGTTCCCTATTATTATCGTAGAATTAGCAGATAATACGAAATAACCTCAACTCTTACATATATACAATCCAATCATACCTCTTTCTACTAAGCTCG
>JABUQX010049247.1:0-7500 GCA_015478945.1 Trachelipus rathkii | reverse complement strand
CTATTATAACCCACCTGCCCTCGTTTTAACTAACCTTCACATACACGAATATCAAACCAATGAGAAGTGAACGAACAAGATAAGATCGGACAGTACTATTTTATTATCACTAAAATTATCCTTATAATGTGGTTGTTTGGGCTTACCTACACTTAAAAATTATATCAGCTATTTATAAACACAAGTTATAATAATGGAATTAAGAATACTCGCTATGAGTAAAGATGGCCTAGAAGGGATGTCGAGTGTCTATTTGATTTGAGATAGAATCAATGCAAGCAAATTCATTATCGCCATATTCATGATGTTAGAGGGGCTCTCCCAAGATTTTCCTGTCGTCGAGAATCAGTGACTAGGAGGCAGAGATGAAAGTTATTGGTCGTGATGGGATGGTACTTCATGGCTAATGGCTTACGTAAGATGAAAAAATTCTTCCCTCAAGCCCTTTATGGTGAAGTTTTGATGTTCAGTCTTTTTACGTAACGTTCTGTTGCCGAAACCCGTGAAATCATATCCAAAGCTTTGTTTTCTAACAAAGAAGGTGAAGGGGGGCTGCTCAATAAAAAAAAATATCTCAATAATTTACCAATTTAGCCATTCACCTTAGATTCTAATTTTTTCCTGATTAATTAACACCTTTTATCAAATCAAAGCAAGCAGTATTGATGGATGTGGCTATGGGGATCGAACATATTGGGCCCCTCCATTTCCAACGCCCTTCTCCGCAATCATTTATGTCACGCTCGAGAACTGCATCAAACCCTCCAAGCCCATTGTCTCAACAAAAGAATATGTTGCGATGATGTTTCTTTAATTTTTTTTTCCAACAAAGAACATGCACTTAATTTTTTCAAATTTTCCTGAGGCTCGAGCATCTTAGCGCCGAAATTCTTGAAATGAACCAATAAACAATAATCAAATATTTTCATGAGTGTGAGTTGGTTGTTTCTTTCCGTTTCTTGACTTTGCATTGGGTCTATGCATCTAATTGAATTCTTTTTCTCTACACAGATTACCGTCAGCCGACCTTCCACTCATTTGGGCCATTCACTTCCTTCAGCTTTCCTTTCTTAGATAAGTTAATTGTCCGCTTTAAGGCAAAATTTAATAGGTATGCTTTCTCATGGATGTTGCTTTTCAGTTCAGAACTCACAATATTAAGGAGGGCCTCGGCTAACATTTAATCTCTTTCGTTCCATTCCCTTTTTGTTTTTTGAAAATCATATTTAACTTATCTTGAGAACATAACCAATCACCTCTCCCCTTTTTGATGTTACCCTAAACAAAAAATTTAACTAAATCAGATTGAGGATAAGCCGAAGTAGAAATTGTGAAGAGAAAGACCAATACAAATGAGACACTTCCATACCTTATTTTCATTCCATAATAACTTTCCAATCTTAATAAATTTTTTTTTCAGATCCAAATTTAATTCCCTAAGAGTTGCACCCTCTCGATACGTACTTGTATAAAGTTGTGCTGTGTAATCCTCCTATTACCACGACAGGTTACAACTTTGAATCAGGATTGCCAAACATAAGGTTTTCCCTTTCCGCACCAATCCCTCTTCCACGCCTTGAATTTTCATCTATACTGCCATAGCCAGAAAAAGACCTATCCCACACTAACAATAACTCTCGATCCTTCGTACCGTACTGATTTCTCGCGAAGGAAATATCTTGGAGGCCTCTAATCATTCTGAATTGGGCCTGAACTCAACTCTGATTTATCTTCATTCAAATTTTTTATCTTAATTTTAATATTTTCAATTATAGTATAATTTTATAATTTTCATTTTATTATACTGTTATAAATACTGATTTTAAGTGTAAAGCCAAACAATCCAACCATTCTTAAGTATAAATTAGTATAATACGTGTCCGATCTTGGTCTTGTCGTTCATTCCTTGGTTGATCCATTAAATGTAAGTAGTAAAAATTAAATTATTAATGTCTTTAATTTTTGCAACGTTAGAAAAATGTCTAAGATATAATTTTTATCTATTATCCAAAATTGAATATATAGTATTTTTATTTTTATATTTATTTTACTTGAGCTGATGATCCCTAGTTATAACGCGCAAAAACGCTTAATCAACTATAAAACGTCCTCCTTGAATGTTTGTCTTCCTGTTCACCTTCTAATATTATATATATAATATATACTATATATTATATTATATATATAATATATTATATTTTATGTATATATTATATGTGTGTGATATTCTATATATATATATATATATATATGTATATATATAATATATATATATATATTATATTTATATGTCATATATTTATATGTGTGTCATATGCTTCTATTATTATATATAATATATTATATATTAGTATATTTATATATATATAATATACTATTATATATATATTATATATTATATATTATATATTTATTAAAGTATATTATATATATTATATATATATTATAATATATATATTATATAATATTTATATATATATATATATATATTATATATATATATCTATTATATAATCTTAGACAGGGGGTTCGGGGTTCAATTCACCAAAATTAAATACCATCGCTCCCAACTGTGATCATGAACCCTGAGGGGTCATGGATTTTTTTTTTGGGGGTCACCTGAAGGTCCAACGTATTGTACTCATGAACAATTTTTCTTTTAGTGACAATAGGTGGATAAATCAGTTTTACTTAATATATAATATATAATTTATAGTATATATATATATAGTATCACTATATATATTAATATTATATAATATATTAATATATATTATATATCTATATATATATATAATATATATAATATATATATATATAATATTACAAACTCTAGTCAATTTATTCCCATCGAAAACGGATCTGGTTTACCATGAATCAGGCCTACTATTTCACTTGTGACTTGTGGCAATTTGTTCTGTTTCCCAGTCGCTTCTGTCCTCTCGTGGTGTAGTTGTGCCTCAAGTGTTTGTTAATTTTTTTTTAGTGGTCGTATAAGGCTAAGGCTGTTAAGGCTGAGCAATCATAGAGTCAGTTTATTTTATACATTGAAATGAAAAATTTTAAATTGTTTAGGTTTGATGTTATTAATTTAAATGTCGAATAAACGCACATATAACGAGATTTTTCTCAACTTTGGCTTTTCAGCCATACTTAATAATGGCGTTCAATTGCCACAGTGCGTGATCTGCAAGAAGACGCTTGCTAATGAGAGCATGAAGCCGTTTAAGCTGAAGAAGCATCTCAAAAAGGTTCATCTGTAATTGGCCAGCAAGGATTTGTCATACTTCAAAATTAAAGAACACCAGCTAAAGCGGTCAAGATTGGATCATGAAACAGGAATTCTCTTTCAACACTAAGATCGTCGAGGCCTCTACATAAGATCTTCCTTCTTATAGCGAAGCAGAAGAAGTTACACACAGTTGGAGAGATACTCGTTAAACCTTGCATGATAAAGGCTGCTTGTCTTGCCCTCGATCATAACTATGTCAACAAGCTTAATCAGATAACTCTCTCGGGCACCACAGTTAAGCAGCGCATCGATGACATGTCCCTGGATATCAAATTTCAGGTGACGTAGAAAATACGAAAATCTCCCTTCTTTGCAATACAACTTGATAAGACTACAGACGTCGCACAGGTTTCACAACTTTTGGTTTATGCTCGGTTTGTTTCGGAAAATCGGATTGATGAGGGGTTCCTCTTCTACAAGCTATGGAAAACAGCTACAAATAATGAAGATGTTTGAACATAGTTCCCAACTTCTTTCAAGAAGAAAATCTCTCATGGGAAAAGTTGGTTGGTGTGTGCACGGACGGAGCTCCCAGCATGCTCTACTCCACATAATGATTTAGGGCTCTGGTCAAGAAGAAGAATCCGGCTGTAATTGCAACGCACTGCGTGATCCACCGTGAGGCTCTTGCCTCCAAGACGTTTCCTGCTGCCTTCGAACTCACCTTCACAATAATGATCCGCATCGTCAACAATATCAAAGGACGAACACTCAACACGAAGCTGTTTTGTCAGTTGTGCCAAGACATAGATTCGTCGCAGCAAGACCTCTTCTACACATAAGTTCGTTGGTTGCCAAAGGGAAATGTTTTTGTTCGTGTATTTGAGCTCTTTGATGAATTGCAGATATTCTTTGATATTTTTTATAGGAAGCCTGGTAGGGGTCATGGTAGGTTTGGTATTACTAAAAAGGGTCACGCACCTAAAAAGTTTGGGAAACACTGATGTAAGCGATAGAAATTTACTTTTTCGTTTGAGCCTCTTTATTTTAAGTTCTAATAATGATACAATTAATTAATCAAAACAAATTAAGAGTATATATTAATATAAATGATGAAACATATTTATGATCCGGGAAGATTTCTTAGTGTTAAGTGACTGTTGAAGGTATTAAAGGAGAATCCCTAGCTGAGTCAAAACTATGAATGCTGAAATAAATAGTGAGTTTCTAACTGGACAATGATATGACGGTTTAGAAGCACTGAAGAAAAGTTTTAAAAGCGTTTAAAAAAGCTGTCCGAAAAATATTACAGTGGCACTAAATCCATCTGAAGTACAATACAATTGAAAACTTTATGGCACTGCGAGTGAATCGTACATATAGCCTACTTTAGAATATTTATTTATGTTTATTTTTTCAGCTTCATTTTAATTCGGGAACAACAATGAATAAAACATCCAAATATCGTTGTAATAATTTAAAAAACTCTTTAATTAACAAATTTAAAATCTAATGTTAACGCTTGATTGACCAATGTTGACTTCGCTCCATTCAAGTAAAAAACAAATTTCGTTTCAAAGATAATTGTTTATATGCTGTAGATTTTATTTGGTGTTTGGTTGTTTTCCTCTCTCTACTCAGCAAGAGTTATCAGATATTATTAAACAAAAATTAGGTATTTAACAATTGCCTAATATATGTTAACCTCGACGTAAAGTTAGTTTTAAGATTATGAGTATTAGTAATAAATATTGGGCTCACTTAAATTAATTATAGGTTATATTATTATTATTAATTCAGGCCTCCTTACTTGATATATATAATATTATGTTACATATATTATATATTAACTATTATAAATATATATAGATAATATATATAGTGATAATAAATTATTTCTATGAATAATTAAAAAGATACTATATATTATATTTTATTTTATATATTTTCATTTATAATATATTATATATATATATAATATAATGTATATATATATATTAATAGTATGAAACAGAAGATCAAGCATTGGAAACCTACCACAATTTTAACCTTGTTCTGCCGCCAAAAGTTAATATGTTTAAAATGAAAAAATTTGTAAAATTATTCTTTTATATTTAAAAATATTTTAAATTCTAAAATTACATATATTATCCACTCTTAGATAACTTCTATTCTGTATTATAGGCCAAATTTGAAAGCATTTTCCACCTTTATAAGAACACCCCTTCCCCCAATTTCATAAAATAACTTTTAATGCTATAAAAATTTACAACTTGTAAAGGTTTTCAGATCCTTAAACGAATAATTATTGAAAATTTTTTTCCCCCTCATAAGTAGAACATAAATATGTTATTTATCTAAATAAAACGTCGCTCCTGAAATACAATAATTCATTTCTCCCCCTCTCTCTCGCTTTCCAGTAATAATAATATATATATATATGATATATATATATAATATAATATATATATATATAATATTATTACTATAATATATTATAAAATATATAAGAGTAAAATTTGTTAAATTTATATTAATATATAATATAGTGAATATAGCTTATTTATATATATATACGGGTTATATATATATATATATTATTATATATATATAATCATTATATATATATTATTATATATATTATATATATTATATAAATATATATATATATATATATTACATACTAATACATATATATGCAAATCTATTTATATATCGAACATTCACCTATATATATACTATATTATATAAATATATATAATAGTATTATATATATATTAACTATATATAGTATTATATATAAATTTTAATCAATTTTATATGATAATATACCACCTATATACGGTATATATACCGTATATAATATTATTATATATATATAATATAATTATAATTAATATATATAATAATTTATAGTTATATAGATAGTATATACTATATAATATATATAATACTATAATTATATATATATATTAGATTATATAATCTAATATTAGATATAATAAAATAAATATATGGTTTATATATATAGTACTAAAATATAGTGAAACTTTGGTTAAATATTGGGATGAATTCAATTCAAATATAGCCTACAATTATTATATATACTATAAGTTAAAAAAAAAACATACTGTTATACATATTAACTATATATATATAGTGTTATATATATATATATCATTTAAAAGAAAAAACATCTCATTTTGCTAAAACCATTTGGGTGACAAGAGACTCTAGATGACAATTATAAAGTTGACCAAGACATATTTACGTCAAATGCAGATTTTATGCCAAAATTTTTTATAGTTTTATTAAATAATTTGACTGGACATAGTTTCCCATTTTAAAGTAATAATCTAATAAAGTAAGCAGAGCTGTAAAAACGGATATTAGGCAGTCCGGTTCCTGTTATTATGATTTCCGGATACGAAATCCAGTTCAACTTTCAACTATAATATTGTACCATAAAATCTCCTTTTAAGTTCGTTAACAAATACATGCAAATTTAAACCTCGATTCTGTTTAATATTCTTGCTCCGAGAAGGAATTCCAACGGGACTTCTTTATGTTCCGACAGTGATTCATAAACCATTAGAATGAAGATTCGATAATTATAAACTGAGATTCGGTGAAGATTCAGAAGAAAGACTTTGAGAAGAAGAATAATAATCACAAGAGAGAGGTGGTAACGAGTATTTGGAACTTTTAGTTCTGGGGAAGGAAATAATTTCTGAGTAAACATTTGAAAGAATTACAGGCACAAATTTTTTTATAATTAAAACAAAATTAAAATCTATTTTAACTAATGGTGGAGCAGCAAAATTTTATTCTTGGTTCTTTTTGGTAAAATAAGCAGTTAAGTAAAATAAACAAAGCCACAATATTTTGGATTTACTTATTTTGAAAAATTTAAACTTACAAAACATGCATTGGAATTAAGTATTAATAAAAGTTGATACTTTTATATAAAAAATGGATTTGAAGATTTTCTTTGCATAGTTTGAGAAGCAATGGATCAAACACCCAAATAATTCCCGGTAATTCAGGGGTAGAGCAGTAGCCCAACTAAGCGAGAAACCAAGGTTCGTCACTGGTTAGGCGTGTGCTTGTGAGCTGTTCTTTTCTTGTTTCCGTCTTGCTCAGTAATAAAAAATTGATCACACTCCCCCCTTGATTAAGGCTCTGCCCTTGAGCGATTGTGTTAACTGTCAAAAATAAATAAAAATAGAAAACCATTGAAAACCACAGACAAACATGGTGTGTGGACT
>JABUQX010049246.1:55000-58035 GCA_015478945.1 Trachelipus rathkii | reverse complement strand
TAATTTATAATTAAAAAAAGGCCACATTCACCTACCTAACTGTTCCCAGTCAAACAACAGATAATTAATAATTAAGAATAATAATTAAAAGCCGCCATTGCCCCTCTAGAATGGTCCCGTCAATCCATTTTCTAAAATTTAATAAATAAGAATAATAATCAGAAGCCGCATGGGCCTATCTTAGAGTTCCCAGTCAACCCATAATAATTAATAATTTAGAATAATAATTAATTAAGAAAGCTGCATTGACCCCTTCTAGAATGTCCCAGTTAACCCACAATATATAAGAACAATACTTAAGAAAGCCGCATTGGTAATAATTTAGACTTCCCAGTCAACCAATAAAAATTAATAATTTAAGAAGCCGCATTTGGACCACTCAAGGATGTCCCAGTCAAACCCATAATAAATAATAAATAAGAATTATACTTAAGAAGACTTATGGGCCTATCTAGACTGTCCCAGTCAACCAATATAATTAATAATTAAAAAATAATAATAAGAACCGGCATTTGACATCTCTAGAACTGGTCCCAGGTCAACTCAAATAAAATAAGAATATACTTAGAAAGCAGCAATGTCCTTTTTAGACGCCTTTCCCAGTCAAACAAAAAAAAATAATAATTACAGAAGCCGCATGGCCCCTCTAGAAAATCCCAGTCAACCCATAATAAATTAATAAAAAAAATAATACTTAAGAAGCAGCATGGGCCTATCTTGACTGTCCCAATCAACCATTAATAATTAATTAATTAAAAATAATAATTTAGGGAAGCCACATTACATTAATCCCTCTAAAAAGTCTCAGTTCCAACTCAAAAATCTACGCACAATAACAATAATACTTAAAGCTCGCCCCAACTCGCAATCATGCGTCCTTTTTAGGACATTTTCCCAGTCAACCTGAATAAGAATAATATCACGACGACAAGGTCGACATTCCTTAAATCCTGCCTTGGGACAATGATTCAATGTCAAGCACATTAAACCCACATCGACACTGTAGAATAATTTTTAAATATATCTAATTATGCTAATTAATGAATAGTATTTATAATTAAGAAGCCACATTGCCCCCGAGTCCTAGACTGTCCCAGTCAACCAACAAAAATTAATAAATAAGAGTAATAATCAGAAGCCGCATGGGCCTATCCTAGCACTGCCCATCAACCCATAAAATTTTATAATTAATTGAACATAATATCTATTCTTAAATTATTATTATTATGATTACTGGGACAGTCAAGATAGGCTCTCCATGCGGCCTCTTGAAATTCATTATTCATCTTTATTTGATAATACTTACCTCGCGCTCGTCGCGTTTAGAGGTGCAATGCGACTTTTAATTATTATCTAATTTATTATATTATTGTTGGTTTACTGGGACAGGTGTAGGTAGGCCCATTGGGCTTCTTAATTATAAATACTCTCCATATATACTACCCATCATCAGTACAAATTATACGTAATTTCTCTTTATAATATTAAAAATGTAGAAGACTTTGTAATCGCCGCGGGCATTTCTAGAGGGGCCATTGCGGCTTCTCAATTAATAATTTTGGTCGACTTGGACAGTCTAAAAAGGACCATGCGGCTTCTTAAGCATTATTCTTATTTTATAATGAGTTGACTGGGACATTTTAGAGAGGGATCCATGTGACTTATTTATATTTTTTAATTATTATATTATTGGTTGACTGGACAGTTCTTGATAGGCCCATACGGCTTATAAGTATTATTCTTATTTATTGTTTATTATGTGTTGACTGGAATTCTAGAGGAGCCAATGCGGCTTCTTCACATTTTTATTTTATTGGTGGACTTGGGACAGTCTAAAAAGGACCATGCAGCTTCTTGTATTTATTTATTATGGGGTTGACTGGGACATTCAGAGAGATCAATGAAGCCTTCCTAATTATTATTCTGAATAGTAATTAAGAAGCTGCATAAACCTCTCTAAGAATGTCCAGCAACCCATAATTAAATAAGAATTAAACAGAAGCCCGTATGGTCCTTTCAACTGTCCCAGTCAACCAATAAAAATTAATAATTAAGAAGCCACATTGGGCCCTCTAGGAATGTCCCAGTCAACCCATAATAAATAATAAATAAGAATAATACTTTTAAGAAGCCGCAGCATAAGCCTTATCTAGACTGCCCCAGTCAACCAATAATAATATATATAATTTAATAATTAAAAATAATAATAAGAAAACCGCATTTGACGCTCGTAGAATGTGCCCAGTCAAACTCATAATAATTAGGAATAATATTTAAGAAGCCGCATCGGTCCTTTTTTAGACTGTCCCAGTCAAACCAATAAAAAATTAATAATTAAGAAGCCGCATTGCGCCACTCTAGAATGTCCAAGTCCAACTCATAATAAATATCAACTAATAAATAAAGAATATACTTTTAAAAAAGCCGCATTAGGCCTATCTAGGACTGTCCAGTCAACAATAATAATAATAATTAAAAAATTAATATTAAGAAGCCAGCATTGACCCCTCTAGGAATGTCCCCATCAACTTCATAATAA
Organism: Trachelipus rathkii; assembly: GCA_015478945.1. Lineage (NCBI taxonomy): Eukaryota > Metazoa > Arthropoda > Malacostraca > Isopoda > Trachelipodidae > Trachelipus > Trachelipus rathkii. The sequence continues at coordinate 55,496 of JABUQX010049246.1, read as the reverse complement.
CAAGAATAACTGAGAAGCCCGCGATGGTCATTTTTTTAGATGCCCAGTCAACAATAAAAATTAATTAATTAAAGAAAATTGCATTGGCCCCTTCTAGAATGTCCCAGTCAACCCATAATAAAATAATAAATATAATGGCATATTGAGAAGCCGCATGGCCTATCTAGACAACTTCACGCCTATTCTTATCCTCAAAGCCAAAAATTCTACCTCCTTTTGCTTTACGTTGCGCCCTCTTCAGCATATCTGTCTTTTTTTAATAAGGGTGCTAAAATTGTAGACAATATTCAAATACTGGCCTAACATATCTATTATACGACATTATACAAAAACAATATATATAATTAGTCTGCATCTGGCATTAATTTTCAATTTTTAACCCTAGACCCTAGCTCTGGGTTCAAAATCTTACAATGGAAACAATGAAACAGGCAGCGCACTAAAGAATGTACAGACTTACGCGGTTTTACCAATGCCCAATAGTTTTTGAAATTGA
>JABUQX010049246.1:10000-42500 GCA_015478945.1 Trachelipus rathkii | reverse complement strand
CTTTAGTGGTAATATATTAGAATATGCTTCTTTCATAGAAGCTTTTGAAAACTATGTTGGAGGTCAGAATTATTGTGATCTTAGAAAAATTGATTTAATATTGGATTGCCTTAAAGGCACAGCTAAACAGATGGTATCAGGATATGCTATTACAATCTCTAACTATAAAGTAATACGTGATCTTCTTAAAAAAAAGATTTTGACAATCCTGCAAAGGTCAAGGAGACCTTAATATTAAAATTAAATAACCTTAAAGCTCCGGAGTATAATTACCCTGACCTCTATAATTTTAAAGCTAACATAAAATGTTATACCGAATCATTAAAAACCAAGGGCATGACCGTCGATGACGATACTTGCTCCACTATCTTGGGTGTTTTACTGGCTCAAAAATTGCCCTCACAAATCAAAGAAAAGGTTGTCTGGGAAAATGCCGGTAAAAGTTGGACCCTTGAATATCTTTTTGAAATGTTAAATCAAGCACTTACTGTATTAGAAGCCTCAGGGCAAACCTTATCCAGCAAGGATAAAAATATTCCCAAAAAGTCAGAGCATACTTCACCTTCCAATAACAAATGGAAGGGACATGGATCAAAACCTAAACAATCAACTGTTCTTAATACCAATGTAAACCCGACATATCAAAAATCCAATAATAAACTATGCTACCAACCCAACCAAAATAAACCTAATTATAACAACAACTACAATACGTTTAACAATAATAATCCCCCTAATAATCAAAATAAACACCCATATAATAATAATCAAAATTACCATCAAAATCGCCCTTCAAATAATAATTATAATAACAGCAATTTTTTTAATAATCAAAATAATCCCATAGAATATCGTTTCTGTAACAGCAGTCATTACACTTCCAACTGTAATCTTATAAACACCCTTGAACTTCGTAACCAATTGGTTCAAAATCTTTGTTAGTGCAGTAAGTGTTTGAGTAGTAGTCAACCTACACCTGAGTGCCAAATCAATAAAAAATGTTATACTTGTCAGTCTCCTGAGCATCACACCGTTTTTTGTCCCCAAAATAAAAACCTGAATAAATTTCAACTTACCCCAATCAGCTTCAAACTATCTGATTTCTACCTTGTTGGCCCAGAGCCACGGTGTAGCTCTTCCTATAGCGAATTTAAAAATAAACAAAAGAGACAAACCCATCCTTGTTCGAAGTATTTTTGATCAAGGAAGCCAAGTTTCGTTAATATCGAAATCAGTGGTAAATACATTAAATTGTATTCCCCATTCTACCATCAATATTTCCATAAACGGAATTAATATAAAGGTCACCCCTTCGGTGCATGATGTGGTCATCATAAGCATCAGTACCAAGGAGGGGGTGATTCCCATTTCCGCTGTTATAGTAGATCGTCTCCCTAACGATCTTAATATACCTGGGCTTGTGAAGACCACACAAATGCTCAGACAATATCGCGTCAATCTTGCTAATCCTTATCCAACTTCAGATGTTGTTAAGGATATTGGTTTACTAGTGGGGTCTGACAATCTTCCCCATTTTCTCCAATCCTACGAGAAATAAATAATGTAAATTTGTTAAAGACCAATTTAAGTCATATTATTTGGGGCGAATTACCTTAAGCTTCTGGTGGCACTGAATCTCAGGTCACCATTATTTCTTCTTTTAGGGCAGAAGTTCGCCAAATTTTTGATCCTATAGTTAGTTTTAATATCCCGTTCGTAAGGACATTAATCATTCTTCCTTTCGCCCTATAATCGAAGAGGAAGAACCTTTATCTTTAGTTATAAATCCTCCCCTCTCTATAACTGAGGCTGAGGACTCTTTAAATATAAATCCTTCACCTCCCTTCAGTGGCGGCTCCATGGCAGAGCGGCCTACGCAATCGCCTTAGACCCCGAGCCTTATAATGGCATCGCGCTCATGCAGAGGTTAACATATTTAACGCCCCATATCGAATGAGCTGCGCAATATATATATATATATATATATATATATACTGTATTATATATTATAATATATACTATATATATATCTATATATATATATGATATTATTATATATATATATATATATAATACTATTATATATATATATATATATATATATATTTTAATATATATATATATATATAATAATATAGTATATATTATATATATAATATATATATATATATATATTATATAAATTATATATATATATATATATATATAATCTATTATATATATATTTATATAATATATATATATATATATATAATTATATATATATATATATATATACTGTGCAGATTTTAATACATTAAATACTTGTGTATGCTTTCTACGAAAAGACCTCACTGAACCCCGCAAAGCCTAGGGTTGCCATTGCCGCCCAGGGCACCGCAAAGTCTAGAGCTGCCACTGCCTCCCTTCGAAGATGACGAAGGAGGGGAAGTTGTAATAATGTGCATCCTTCTATATTTTTCCATGAAGAATACTTGGATTTAGTTTAATATTTTTTAAGGTTTATCCCGCCCTCAGATGAGGCTTGTGAAAGTTTTATTCCCTGTGATAAAAATTTGAAAGTTATTATTACCTCGTCTGAAGATGGTAAAACTCTCTCACCTTCTGAACAATTCTTCTTAAAATGGGTATTGATATTGCCTCCACTGAGGTCTGTGAGAACTCTCTCATTTTTGAAAAATTTAGAAATATTGATATTGTCTCCTCTGAGACTTGTGAGGACTCGCACACTTTTAAGAATACTGATAAAAACTATATATCAGCTTCGCTGAAGCCTCTAGTAATGATCTACTTCAATACAAAATATAGAAAATATAAATATTTCCTGCGGCTGAGGACCTAATAACCCTTCCTCCTGTAAATTACAAGAGGAATATAATTAAAACTCCTAGATGATGTTATCGCCTGATGGTCCTTTCTCACATTGAATACTGGCCTAGATGAGCAGTTTACTTTAGGCTGAAAAAAATACCCTGATTGTGTCAAGGAAAATTTGCGCTTGAAAAAAGACAAAAATGTAGTGTCATTTGCCATGGCGTGCAATCATGGCCGCACTTACGCTATGTTTATTACCTTGTCTAAAAACGTGCGACTCTAATAGTGTACTACAACGGCTCAGGACCGAACCCGAATTATTAAAATCCTACACGATATAAATAAGGAACAGCTGTCCCTTGACTTCATCGAGGAAGTAAAACCTTCCACCCCCTCCATCCTGAAGAGTTACACTACCTACCCCATCATGGGGTGCGCAAAAATTCTTCTACGACTAAACACGGTTAGTCTATGACTGCTCATGCTAACAATGCCCAGTTTGAATTTCTGTTACAAACATGGTCCGTCTTAATAAAGAGATCTGGAAAGTTTATTCTTAAATTTTGAATTGAAAGTATCGGCAACTTCGTCAGATTAGAAAAAGCCTTTTTAGGCATTCGTTAGCAGAAGAGGATCCGAGAATCAAACTCGTTTTCCTATGAGTCAGAGATCCTTCAGATCCTCACTCACCTATAGTAAGCCTATAGGTTTAAATAGTAACAATTTGGAGCACTTTAGTCCATTTTTATGGCAGCAATGCCTTTACCACCATGTTAAATAAATCCCAAACGGCATACAAAGATGACATTTTAGAACAAATTTATGTTGACAACCTCTCAGTACATTTGAGACGTAGGAGGAAACTACCAAACTATTTTCTTGAAACAAGGTCTTTATTTGAAAAGGCTGGTTTAAATTTTAAAGAATGGGCTTCGAACTCATCTCTCGCTACTTCTATGTTCCAAAAAAAGAATAAGGCATAGAAGAATCTTGTTTAAAAATTTTGGGAATGGTTGGGATACATCTTCAGATACCATGTCCTACCCCACTCGTAGTTTCGACCCAGAAGCTAATACTAAACGTAAAATATTGCACAATGTTGCACCTGCATTTTACCCTTTTGGTTTTTTTGTCCCCTGTAACCATAAGAGGTAAAATGCTTTTACAAAAAATTTGGAAATTAAAACTTGACTGGGACCATAAGATTCCCAATGATCTTCAGAAAGAATTAAGATCACTTGCGGTTCAATTTAAACAATGGGGAAACTTAAAGTTGCCCAGGCAACTTATATATTCTATTAGCGTAGAACTCCACGCTTTTTCCGATGCACCTGGCTCTGCATACGGTACAGTGGTGTATGTAGCCTCTTGTGTAGACTCTACACCCATTTCTCATATTTTATTATCTAAAGTAAAAGTATCACCCATAAAAGAGCTCTCCATTCCCCGCTTAGAACTCATGTGAGCCCTACTTTCATCACGTGATTTTAAAATTTTTTAATTTGAAAACATTTATAATATATTAAATTTTGAAAAGATAAATGCTTGGTGTTAGCAGTTAAGTCACCTTGCAGTGGATCTTTTCCCCAAAACGACTCCCCACCTTTAACCCAGAATAGGGTGTTGACGAGATTCGTTTAAAACGTTCCCTTCTGTCAGGTGGAAATATGTCCCTTACACAGGACAACCCTTCTTGACCTTGCTTCCGCGGGTCAGATTAGTAAATTATTTAGCTTCGGATTTATGGACATCAGGTCCAACTAGGCTCTTTAAATCCCTCAGACTGGCCTGTCTGGAGGGAACACCCTTCCTATTCATTAAGCAAAAATTGAAGGGGAAGAAAGATTAATAGTTCAGATGTGACAGTTACCCACCTGGTTGGAGAGTATACTGAACAGTGGAGAATTACTCATTCTCTATAATAAATCATTAAAAAAATAACTGTTGAAATTATGGTTCAGGTTTATAAAAATTAATTTGAAAACACTCTAAGTTAAATAAATTGCGGCTTAAACAAATCAATTTTGTGAAACTTGAATTTTGTCCTTCATCAATTCTTCATGGGATGAGAAGCATAATTTCTGAGCATATGGATCAAAAATTATGCAAAGTTTGCATTTTCAGTCTGAGAAATAGACTGTTTACCAAATAATAAACCTTGTTACACACTTACAGTAAACAAGCACTTTCTTTGTTAGTAAATGATATTTTCAGGTGTGACAGAAGGTTAGTTAACTTCTTTCCTACCTTACGACACCAAATTTCCCCTATATTACTCCCAACAAATCATCATATTGTAAAACTCCTTCATATAGCACACCCATATGTCTTTATCATCATAGGAAGCGTCATCAGAGCTCTTGTTTTTAAGGTTAATACGCGTAGAAAAGCCTCCTCATTATGTTCCATAAGCGTGAGATTGAATATTAAAAGGGGCACAAGGCCATGGCATCCTGTGCAAACGTTTGCAAGTCCTTTTCACTTTAGATCTGCACCTCTGTCTGCATTGCCCAAGGTCAGGGTTATAAACACAAAACTATTTACTATATTTTGAGTTGACCTGACAGGTCATTTTATAATTAAAACTTCAAAAATAGCAACAACCAAATGTTATATAGTATTATTTACCTGTTCAACGACTCGAGCAGTCCATCTCGAGCTCGTTTTATACAATACCACAGTCTTTACTTAGATCATTCCACCGCTTCATGGGTAGACATGGTGTTCCCTCCATTGTATATTCGGATAACGCCACCTACTTCCATGCTTCATCTGACTATTCAAAACAGTTACATAGTTTACCATCTGTAAAACAATTTTTTAACCAATACTCCATCACATGGAGGTTCAATCCTGCTCGTAGCAGTCACTACGTAGAATTTTTTGAACGTATTATTGGAATAGCAAAATCCATTTAAAAGGTATTTTAAATAATGCCCTAATCACTTATGATGAATTTTACACAATTTTAATAGAAGCAGAGGCGGTTTTAAATTGCCGTTCTCTTACCTTTGTATGGGATGGACCTCCATTTGTTAGATAATGACCTCTTAGGGCTTGTCTCAATTATGGAGGTCATATTACAGGGCTGACTTCAACACTACTAGCTCATTGCACAGTTCCAGAGGAAACTATATTAGAAAGTGGGAGTCCTACGATACTGTGAGTCCGGTTATTTAAATATTAACGTTATAAATATATCCTCTCCCTTGTAAATAAATTTAAAACTAAATGGGAAAAGGATTATTTATTAAATTTAAGGCAATCTTACAACAAGTCTGATCACCCAAATGTAACTCTTGGAGACGTCGTCCTGGTGTAAGATGACGGTCCCCGTTTTAAATTGGAAATTGGGAATTGTGAAAACCTTACACACTTCCCCTGATGGCTATGTACGATCGGTTTCTTTGAATACGAGGACGGGTGAGATTATTCGTGCCGTCATTCATCTTTACTTTTTGGAAATTCATAGTAATATTTATGATTCTTCCTCAGAAGAAGAGTCACCCGCGACATTAAGTTCTCCCCCTAAGATCCGTCGTCAGGCTAACATCATGGCTTCCCGTTGAATTAAAGCTATATCAGATTTGAATTAAGCTCCGACGACAACCTTACTGTCCATTTAGACAACATTCAAAAACTTATCATATAATTTCTTTTACTATTAAACATTGAACAAAATCTGTTAAAATTTCTTACATATACTTTATAATTCAGATGTGAACTGTGTATTCCTCTCACCAGTGCCCCCGGTTGTGAAAGTAGTTAAACTCATTTTATACGGCATTATGCGTTTTCTTACTTCAGGGTTTTGGTACAGGTTTGAGCTGCTGTGTAATGTAATGTCAATAGCCTTGTTTATTCGTTTCGGATCTCACTTACTCTCAGAAAACTTTAAAAGTAATAACCTTACATCGTATTATAATTCTTCGTCGAAAACAGCTGTCTTGGGATGGAAATTTCTTTAGGGGAAAGAGTTTCCGTAGGAGTAGTCCATTACGCATAAACTCCTACAAGTTCCTTTGACTTTAATGCTGTTGAGTGGTATAGGTTAGGGTTGAACAACCCATTTTTTATATTTTATATAACCTGATAACTGGTTGTAATCAAAGCGCGGAAATTTTTATGGATTTATCCAACTATGTTCAGTACCTTCCTGAGTTTTGGAGTGTTTTTTCCGAAACTAGATAGTCTATGCAAGATTCTGAGAGTTAAGTTATATTACATAGGTTTAGAGTTGACTTATTACTAGACCCACTTAATTATTATAATTTAATTCAAAGTGCTTATGCAAGACATTTAAAATAGTATATCAGATATTTTCGTTTTCTTCACTATTATACATAACAAATTATAATTTTTTTCTGTTTGGTTCTGACTCCTTTGGACTGGAATTTAATGTTCGTAATTTTATATCATAATTACTCACTGTCACTATTGTGACCAGTATTTCCTAATGGGTACAGATGACTGTATTAGCGAGTGTTTAACATGAAGTTGTGTTTAGGGAAATCGTGAGTGCATTGTGATTAGTTTAATACATTGTGTACTGTAAATAAATTAAAAACAAAATTGGTATATATAAAATAGAGTTATTATTTGTAGAAAATTAAGTAATTTGTTTAACAGGGTTGTTATTTTATATAGAAAAATATGTAGCTTATATTATTATGAAATATGTAAATTGATATGATGGTTACTGTATTTCAATCGTCCGCCAGCACAACCAATCGCGAACATTTCCGTTTTGGAGGTAGTTGTGAATGACGTACATTTTGATTATTTTAAGAGAAAGATCTCTTTTATACTCGTAATGCATATAATATAATTTGCATTGAAATGAGTATTGACAATATTTGATCCTTATAATTCAACTTATAAATATCCTTGCCATTTAATAGGTACTGGTTACCAGAGCTGGGATAATGGTGCTTTACCAAATACTATCAAAAGAGGATTTTTCCTAAGTTCTATTTTTTGGAGGTATATTCAAGAAAGATTGTTATTTTCATAATTTATTTAAAAAATGATTGACCTACATTTTCTGGTGAGAAAATTTCATATTGTTTCCCACTAACTAAAATTTTTTCGTATTTTTCTTCGAAAACTTTTAATGACTTTAAAGCAGAACTTAGAAGAAGGGCAAATCGGATTCTGATCCAAGAAAAATGTCAGCCTTCAAGTGCTTAGCTCGGTACTAGTAACACTACCCTTTGTTATTGGATTACACTATTTGCGTATTCACATTATATTGTTCCTTTACTTATAGTATAATTGAAAGTGTTCAACTTTAAATCTTTAGTTATATACAAACGCTTATGAAGATAAAAGGAGGAATTAAGGGCTTGAGATCCTTACCCAGCAATACTTTCTCCAAAATTCCCCTCATATTTTCTTATTTACATCTATGAGAATATGTGTATAAAAGGAATATAGTAGAAATACAAATAAATTCAAAGAAGGATATATATAGTAATATACATTTATATATGATATCCTCTATGGTTGATAATAATTATATATATATGAATATATATCATATCAATATATAAAATATATATATATATAAAATATATGCTGATGTGTTTATATATATATATACTATAAGAGATAGATATATGTAATATATATAGATATAGATATATATAGTATATACGAGATATATATAATATATATAAGATATAGTAATTTAAATAATAATATATTTAATAAAAATATAATTTTTTGCCTCGAGTTAATTGATTATGTGAAAATAATTTTTATACACAATAACAACCTAAGTTTTCTTTTCCTCAAGAGTTTTTAAATGTGATATCCTTCTAGTAATGAATTTGTTAAAAAAGTTAAGTTAATAAAGGAAAATATTTCTTTACATAATTGAATAACAAATAACACGCCAAGGTAGGCTTCCATTTTGAAGCAAATTTGTAGTTTTTGAAAATTAACTCTGCCTCAAAATTTATCAGTTTTAGATGACTTATTTTGATTTGAGAGTGTTAATATACTCTTCATATATCAATTTTTGATTTGTGTAAGTTTCATTGACGTCTTCCAATGAAAAGGTCAACTATAGGTCATAGTTTCGTCGACAAACTTGAGATTGGTATCAAAATGATCAGAAAATTCTTCTGGTTGTTTTTAAATATATCTCAAACTAATATTTATTTATAATTAATGTAAAGAGTTTATTAATTAATTCTCTATGAGAACAAATACATCAAGTTTCCAACGTGTAAATTGGCATCAGATACCGTCACGGTTAATTATTAAATAAATTTGTGAGCAAACTATATAGTTTTCACTAATGTAATATTTATGTGTTACATAATTTTCTATTTTACTACCTTTTGGTATTGCTTTCATAATTTTAAAACCAATCAATTAAATTGATGTTTTTTCGATTAATTTCTCACTGCAAACCGCCTTGACAACCTATTCGTTTAGTATAAAAGGTGAGACAGCGATCGAAACATCACTTCTTATCATAATATACTGCTTGCTAGAACCCCGTCCCATTTATTTTATTTCCGAGTTCAAACGTTATAGAACTTCATCTACGAGATCATTTTAAAAATGCAGTATTAACGTAGCATATATTGGACGAGACCGGCTCTTCAAGTAGGCCTGAAACCTTCCCTCTTAGGACACACTCTTAGCCAGTGATGTCACCTTAAAGGCAGGCTTCCAGTACAACTTTTTTTTATTGGTACTGGAATGGTAAAAACTAATTTTCCATCCGACAAGATGTTTATTTTTTTCTTGTGTAGGAATTTGTGTTAAAAAATATCCTTCTGGACTTTTAGGATTCCGCACTCATTTAATAGTGTTATCACTACCCTTTTTCCCTTTTTTCACATATTTTAGAAAAAAGCCTAACTTTTAAAATTTAAACCCAAATACTTTTTTTTTCAATTTTTCAAAGAATTTACTTTTACTTTTTTATTTCTTTGTTTGTGAGTATCAATTTTAAATTGCTTTTATTTGAACCATAAAATACTTTCATCAAATTATGTTCTTATATTGCAAAACAGAAAGAGCATTAGTAAATGTATTTTGCCGAAGATACCCACGATTTTTGTTAATATATTTGTTTCCACTACAAATTATTAACATTACGCGCATTTTCCCGATTCAAAATCCGAACCTTTATTTCTCCTAATTAATTCTGTTATTTTTAGTCCAGTTTTTGTATAATAATATATAGCAGCTGAATAGTTTTTTGACTTTTCTTTTAACTCTAACTTCTATCTTTTCGGAGTAACGATTTATTTTTATATTGTCACACGCTTTGCAAACCAACATTAGGCTACTACTTTTTTTGTGTACTTCCAAAAAAAGTAAAATCAGCACACAAATAAAAGAAATAGACAATACGGTTGTAACGAGAATATCGATTTAAATCGATATCGATATTGGTATTGATATTCGGAAAAAAATAAATCGGATCACCTAATCGATAGTTACTAAAATTTGAAAGGTAAAAAATTTAAAAAAAACTTGGGAAAAGAAAATCAAATAATAACATTTTGTAAAGGGAAAATATTCGTGAAAGTTGAAAGTAATAATAAAGAATTTATACAAAAAATTAGAATATAAAAGTACAAACGATATGTAAATATAAATTTTATTCGAAAAATATATTAAAAGCAATATTTAAAAATTGGAAAGTAATTGAAAGTAAATTGAAAGTAATAAAATAGATTTGGAAAGTCTATAAGGTAATGAAAGTACTGGTTGTATAATGTACAATTTATAAAAATATAAAACTTAATAAATTTTCTTATTTGCAAAACGGTTTTTATGATGACGCAGTTTGGTTATTGTTTTCCATTTACTGATTTTCCTTAAAAATCACATTTCAAAATTGTTCAATTGAACACATCTTCATTTTGATCTCAAAACATTCATTTGTAACTTCACTACTAGTATAAATTTTATGATTAAAATCACTTTTTATAATCATGTTTAATTACATTCTCTATATATATATATATATATATATATATTATTAATTATATAGGTAGGTATATACTCAATCGGGACATCATACTACGTCCTAATAGTATATAGCTAGTTCATATATAGATAGTATTTATAGGTATATATTGAGTAGTATATATATATAGTAATATATAGTGGTGGACTAATAGTATTATATAATATATATCAGCGTCCCGAAAGCAACATGCAGGTAACTAAAAAACTATAACAGCTAAGGGAAAATAAATAACATTTTATTAATCAGGGAGACATTTTTACCCCAGAATGTGATGCGCGTTTTGAAAAATTTTAAAATTGTTAAAAATGCTGGGAAAAACTGTAATGATATTTATCGTTTTTTTAGCGAGTACGAAAGGAGGGTCTGGGAGCTCGGGTAATTTGATGTATTGATATAATATATATAATAAATAGATATTTATATATATTATATATATATATATAATATATTATATAATATAAATATATTAGTATATATTATATATAGGTATCACTGTATATATATATAATATATATATTATATATATATATATATATATATTAGTATAGTTATAAACTTTAATCTATATTATATATTATTATTATATATCATATATATATGTATATACTGTAGTAGATAGCTAAGACATTACTATATATAATATATATAGTATATATATATATAATAGGTGAGTATATATATATATATATTATATATATATATATATATATATAAATATATATGATATATATATAGGTATACGTGTGTATAGTATAAACTAATATAGGTTTATTATATATATAGTATTATATATAGTATATATATATATATATATTAATTATATATATATATATATATATATATATATAGTATATAGTAGTATATTATACTTTAGATCTTTTTGTTTGCTGTTAAGTGTAACTGCAAATCTGGCAGGGGGGGGAACATATTATTTTTGTTGCCGTAACATATTTATATAAATTGTACCAAAGTCTTATCCAACTCATGATATGGTATATGTGTTTGTTACGTAACGTAAAACTTTTGTTCTCTTGATCAAATGTTCGACGAAGGGTTTTAAATGTCTAAAAATAAAGTGTTTTATTCAAATTTAAATCAAATAAATTAGTTTTAGTAAAGTTCTCGAATACAGCTGTAGTATTCTTCATTATAAGACAAGGCTCATTACTTACTAGCTATAAAAATGTATGACCCCTGGAGCCCAATAGAATGGTAAACCCCTCTGATTTTCTAATATTCTATTTCTGACCTTTACATTTTATTTATTGCTATCATGGCGAACATGTGAAAAAATATTTTCTCTTCTTCTTAAATTTTAGAGGACCATTTTAGCAGCTTAAATATCAAATTCCTCTTCACTGTATTGATTTATGATTGGGTACCATGCTAATTTAGTTATGGATTGTGGGCGTCAATTTCTTTTGAATTTCACTTTGAACTACCGACTTTTATTCAGATATTTAAAAGTTCGGTCGCATCTCCAATTTTTTAAAGTACACTTTTGCAGCCTTCTATTCATTTACCTTTAAAAAAATTTTCTTCATTACTTCGCCAATCAATCTATTACAAAACAGTGCTCATAAATATCTGATTTTTCATTGTATAAAGCAGTGAAGTAAGCAGAATAGGTGGCTGAGGTGCTACAGCACCCGAAATTTTTAGAATATCAAAATTTTCAAATGAAACCATGAAAAATCGATACTCTATAAAATTCATTCTCCACGCCAACAAAAATCCTGGGTACGCTATTGATATAAAGACAAAAGACTCCTTCCTTATATGCTAAAGTTAGGCGTATTTACGTTTGAGTAAATCGAAAGGAGACAGACTCTTAAAGCAACTTACATAAATCCTTTCTAGGTTCTCAAACGTTTCGTTTGATTATTTAAACATTCAAACGTATTTCACAAATTCTACATTATCAGCACCTTCGGAGTCATTGTTTCCGCAAATAGATTCTTCTCATCTTCTTATTTATATTGACATTTACCCATTTTTCTATTTGTTACCACCAATCACTGGCTAGACCCCTTCCAAATAGTGGTCAGAAAATAAAAGGAATGAAAACCCACTCAAGCCCTAGCCTAACGCAAATCCTTCAGGCAAACACAGAATTGGACTTTAAAAAGAGGAAGATTGAATACATCAAGAATAACAGATGATGTCAAGGAGTTTCACAGAACAGATGTGGCTGGAAAGAAAGAGACACCCCAACGAGAAAGTCTTAAGTTTCCAATATACATACAAAATTCATTCGCAAGCAAGAAATTCCTTGTGTTATGAGGGCGACGCAATTGAGGAGGAATGCGAGAGGTCAACTCCCTCGAACACCAATAGGAAAGAGATAGTGCAACAATGCTACGTCGGAGTGAAAGAGGCTCAAGGGAATTTGAAAGTAGGAGACAGTTTATTAGTATCCTTACCTTAGACTCAAACCTATCTCAAAGAAAGGTGAAACGTAGCACCCTCTCCCCCCCACCCCCTAACTGCTCTTCTGAACTCTCCAGTCGCATTTTCCTCATTTTGAGGAAAGCTCATTTAATTTCATCTACCAACAAATTCCATCATTTCTCTCTCTAGCTCTGTGACCCAGATGACCATTATGTTCTAGTTTTCTTGTACTCCAAGGGTATAATCTAGATTCTAGAAAAGCATTTCTCAACCTTAAGTCCATCGTGAATCCGTACATATCTTATTTTATTTCAAGACTATTATATTTTAAGAAACCTCACTGTTCTTTATGAAGGTCTGTGACCTTTTCCACCAAAGATTGTATTAAAAAAAATTAAGAAATATAAAAACTTACCTGAATGAAGCTTAATCTGAAGTAAAACGATGAAATTGACATTGCTACAATGAACAGTGACGGCACATACAATGTAAGCAGGGCCAGTGTAATCCGAGGATAAATTTTTATAACAAGCTGAGAAAAGAAATTATGAATTTGTTTTTAGATTTGAATTAGTGAAAGATCAAAAAGTTCTGAATATTTTTTGTTAAAAAAGATATTTTTATCCAAATTCATTAATATGAAAGTAATTTTATCACATTCTTACAAATGAAATGATAATATACTGTAATAAAGATAAAGAAAATCATTTTATAGAAGAACCCTTTTCCAATTACATTTTGAAGTACCACATCATTTACTACAATATTTATCAAAATTTATATGGACTGAAAACATTTAAATTTAAATTGTATATTTAATTTCAAATGATAGTGCAAAATTTCTATTTTCAAATAACATGAAAAACATCCCCATGCCTCTTGTGTAGTGCTGTAACCTCCTTTTTTTTCTTCAAATCTAAAGTCATTTATAGCATATTTTAAGTTGTCGCTAACTCTTGTCCACGTGATTCCTGCATGAGGACCAGATGAAGAAAGTTTTATAACATCCGGTGAAGATGAAGTTAAAACAAAAGGAAATGAACAAGCCTATAAATATATACTATAATTGTTATATATATATATATATATATATATATATATATATATATATATATATATTATATATATATAATATATATAATATATATTATATATATAATATTATATATACTTATAATATATATATATATAATGGTTTATTTGGTTTGTGTGTGTAGGTGTGTGATGGTGTTATGGTGTGTGTGTATGTGTAGTGTGTGTTGTGTGTGTGTGTGTGTGTGTGTGTTGGCAGCCTTGAGGATGATTCCTAATTGACAACTCCACATCCACGAACATCTTTATTTATAACCTCCGACAAGAAGTGAATGGGGTGCAGCATGAAAAGGGTGCAACATAAACCCCAAATAATTCCACACCGTCCGAGGTGTGGAAGCACTTGATAAGCAAGTAAAGCAACTTTTTCGAATGAAATAAATGAAAATTGCAGCAAAAACACGACAGTCGTTGAAGCGAATGCAGCATCTGAAAAAGTTACCGGTGTGCAGTAAACCTAGCCTGACGAATGTTCAAACATACCTTGCACGGTATTGCAAATAACAGGCAGCGTACAGTAACAAAAACCTCTGCAGAGGTGAGGCCGGGAAAGTGTTAATCAAGGTAGCGCCTTGGCCAAGACATTTTACGGCCTCTCTTCGATCTGCCTACAGCCCCCCGAAGGAACTAGAGCAGAATGGAGAGATTGCTGCGAAACAGGTGATATAGTTACAGACGAGGGCAAAACAGGACGGGCATCGGAAGATGCTAGGGAAGAAGAGAAAAAGAAGAAGCGGACGTCAGAACAGGAATCCGTGTGCAAGACCGTGCGTAAGGACGAGCTGGCAAAGCAGAAGTTGAAGTTTGAGTTGGAGCTGGCTTGCTCATCGGAATCTGTGGTTGAGTCAGAGATGGAGCTGGCAGTGGCAGTGAAGAGAGTAGCGGGGAAGGTGTAGGTGATGGCGGTGGCGAAATAGAAGGAAAAGATGGCGGATGAGTAATAGCAGTTACCAAGGAAGGTCGCGGAGAAGGAAGAGAAACCGGAACGGTTCTAGGAAAGAAGTCAGAAATTGGAGTGTCCGAAGGATTTGCCTCCACATAAGCTAGCTTAAGGCAGTTGATTGAAACGACCTCTGTGCTCGAAGGACGTTGGATAGTGTAAAACCTTTCCTTCCTAAGTACAATCGGAAAATGTCCGTCTTATTTAGGTTGGAGCGAGGTGCGGTGAGAGTCATGTTTCACAAACACGTGAGTACACGTAGGAAGATCCTTTGGGAGAAGGGAATGCACCTTGTGATCTCGTGTAGGAGTAGGTCTCGCTGACTTAGCACAGCATCTTAAGCGAATAAGATAGAAAAGAGGATCAGCAAGTTGAGAAAAAGATTGGGAGAAGAACTCATCAACCAAACGAAGAGTGAAACCATAGACAAGTTCCCCATCAGAACACTGAAGATCTTCCTTGATGGCAGCGCGTATGCCAAGCATGACGAAAGGGAGAGCTTCAGTCCAACGCTTCGGGAGAGGTTGAGCTGCTAGGGACGCCTTGAGTTGACGGTGGAAGAGCTCACAGATTCCATTTGCCGCCGGATGATTGCTGGCGGTACGAATCTTCTATGCAACAAGAATACTCATCAAATCTCACCAAAGGAAGGATTCGAATTGGTGACCTTAGTTTGAGGTAACGGTGAGGGGAACACCGAAACGCTAAACCCAGTGAGCCATGAAAGCCTTGGATATGGATTCAGCTGAAACGATAGATAGAGAAATGGCTTTGGTCCAACGAGCAAACCGATCAATACATGTGAGAATGGATCGTTTGTCATCGACGATGTAAATGTGAACCTTTTCAAAACCTTCACCAGGCGGCAAGAAGGTGCCTGGAGGAGCCTTGGTGTGCCTCTGAATCTTGGAATGTTGGCAGAAAAGACATTGTAGAGTCAACTTTGTCACATCGGCATTTACGTCGGGCCAATTAAAACGAGCTGTAACCAGCTTGCGTGAAAGCTCAAGGCCTGGATGAGAAAGTGAATGTAGGTTGGAAAAGATGTCTTTTCTAAAAAAAAAAGGAGGAACGAATGGGCGTGGAAATCCTGTCGACATGTCACACAGGATATTCTTTTCTATGCCTGAAAGGGTGATCCACTGCAGCTGTAGAGAAAAATCCTGCAGAAGAGCAATGTCTTCTAACGCCTGACACGTTGCCATTTCCTCGTAGTTCATGCCTGGAAGTGTAGACTGCGGTGGAGTAGAGGTGTGGCAGAATCAACCAAGGAATCTCTAGAAAGGAGCGAAAACATAGCACCTGTATCGATCAGATAACATCGCTTTGTAGACTGGTCATAGACCATGAGAAGCAAAGAAAGTTCTGAAGTAGATAAGTCAGTGTCCTCAGTCGCTCCTACTAAGAACTGGCCGGCGTGTTTCCCTTTAAAGTACAAGGACTGGCATACTTTTTGACTTGCGAACCAAAAGTGTAATGATAAAAATAATATCCATTCGGATAACTGATTCAACCGACTGAAGGGGACCTCCCGCGGGAGCCCCTCCTGTTGGAAAAGCAACGAGCACGTGTTTTGCTGAACCTTACAGCAGAAGCCAGTTGCCTGACCTCCACAATAAGGTTAGCAAGGCCCCTCTCGAGGGCAGACATACATGTCTTCACCATGGCAAGTGGTCCGAGAGGGATAGCTCCTTCAATAGGAAGAAAAGGTGCACGGTAAGGGAAAAAATAGGAGAAATTGGAGTCGCAGCTGTGGAAAGTGTGAAGTGAAGGGAAAGCGCAGTAGGGATGGAGACGGCAGATACGTGACATGTGTGCAACCTCATCATTCTGTCCGCTTCCTCGGCCACGACCTGGAGACTGAGTGCTGGGTCTAGAGATACCAGCACGTCTTGATCATAAAGGGACAACTTCCTTAAGAGCAGGTGCCGAATGATAGCCTCTTTTCGGAAGTTCGGGGTGCCACTCAGAAGGGATAGCATCTTCACAAGCAGCTGCGAAGGAGTGCGGTCTCCCAGAGTCAGAATCTGTTCGAATTTGGCCTCCTGAGTGGAGCCATACGGAGCTAAAAGGCCTTCTACTAAGAGGTTTTGCAGGGTGTTTGAGGAGAGAAACTATGGGAAACGAATCCTAATCTAACATAACAAGGCATAGGAGAGCAACCATACAAACCAACGAATATTTCTTAACGCTCGGTTTCCAGACTGCTGAAAATGGCCTCAGCCTGCTGAAACCATATGTCGGGATCCTGGGGGTAGAACTAGGGTCCACATCATCATCAATAGCATGGCAGCAGGACGAATTCAGCACGGGTGTACCAGTAGAGCGCGCATCAGCAGAGCAAGGGAGACAAGAAGGAGAGAGATTAAGAAAAACGGTTGGGAAAATATTGCAATATGTTATCAAAACTTAATATAGTAGTATAATATATATGATATATATATTATACATTAACTATAGTATATATATATATATTATCTATATATTATCTATATATATTATATATATATATATAGTCATACTATTGTATATATATATTATGTATATATATATATAATAATATACTATATATAATATATATATATATATATATATATATATAGATATAAGTATTACTATATAGATATATTAATATATAATATATATATAATGTATACTATTATATGATATATATATAATTATACTATATATATAATATTATATAATATATATATATATATATACTATTATAGTATATATATATATATATTATAGTATATATATATTCTTATTATATATATTAGAATAATATATAATATATATAATACTTAATATATTATACGTACTACATACTATATAGATATATATATCTATATATATATATATATAATATATATAACTATATATAATACTATATATATAAGATATATAAATTATAATACTATATATATATATTATAATATATACTATATAAGCTTATATATTATATATATATATATATATAGTATATTATTATATATATATAATTATACTAATAAAATATATATATTATATATATATATATTATTATATATATACTATATATAATAATATAATAATATATATTAATATTAATAGTAATATATAGTATATATATATATCTATATATATATATAATTATATATATATATATATATATAATATATCAATATATAATAAAGTTCTAATGAGTTGTAAATAGATATATTAATAGAATAGCTTACTTTGTTATAGTTCTGTAAAAGGGTCGGAAAATTTTCGATAATTTATAAATTAATCGTTCCACATGGAAAGTGTAACTCGGATGTGTTTCGGTCGTTGGGGATAAAATTGGGGTTTTTGGTGTAAATTTGGATATTCCCATTAAATTTCCTGGTTTAAGCGCAAAAACGAGATAAAGAGAAGAAAAATTTTCACTGTTATCTTCTAGAAATTTTTCAGTCTTCTATAGCAGTCTTATTGAATTTACCTATAACGCGCATGAATGCTTTTCTGAGATTTGCCATTTGTGATTTCATAATTTAAGAAGTAATGGAGATAAGAATTTCAATTTTCTCATGATTATATCGGTTTTTTTCGGTGAGAGAACAATATTTATACTGCCCTTGCTGGTTTTGTGTATTATTAAAGTTTGATTATTTGTAGATAATTCTTTAAGGTTGTTATTACCCGATTTATATAGGAAATATTGCATGCATAAGTTCTAGTGTGATTACGAAGGATTTAAAAGTCAAACTTACTTAATTTGGGTAGGACATGATACATTTTATTATCTTGATAGATTTGTAGATTTGTGAGTCACTTTTGACGTTTTTAATAATTTTTCCAAAAATTTGCTAAGAAAAGTAAATAATAAATTACGTGCAAAATGTTAAAGATTAAAAATATTTAATTTTAGTGAGACGATTCGAACTTTAAATATTAGGTAAAAAATGATAAGTTTATGGAAGATTTTATTAAAATAGGTGTATGATTTAAAAAAAAAAAAAGGACTGAAAATGAAATTTCATCTTTGTCTAATTCGTTTCTATTTCCTTTAAATATATTAGGCTTCCACAATTTTTTTAAGAAGTATTAAGAAATGGGACATCTGTAAATTCGTTGGCGAAATTTGTATATTGCAATGTATTAGATTCTCATGTCTTTTCTGATAATTTCTGGATATTTGGATCATGCAGAGACTCGATTACAGATTTCCTTGAGTCCTAATATAAATTGTATATAATCACGCACATAAACCAAATTTAAAACTAATATCGCTTCCGATCTTCATATTCAACAGATAAAAATTATTTTGATTATCTTTCGAAGTTTTTATACATGATTTTATCATCGAATGTGTGTCTTCAATGAAAAGTTTATGATAATATATATATATTTTAATATAGTATATTATATCATATATATATTAGTATATAATAATAATAATATACTGTATAATATAATTATATTATATATAATATAAGTATATATATAATTAATATCATTTATTAAAATCGTTAATTATAGTATATATACTATATAATATATATATATATATTATAATAATATAAATTATAGTAATATACTATATATATATAATAATGTATATATTATATAATATATATAAGATATATATTATATATATAATATATACTATACTATATATTGTATGTATTATAGTATATATATAATATATATAGTATCATGAATATATATATACATATAATATATTAATAAAAATATATAATTATATATATATATATAATATATTGTAGTATATATATATTATATATATAATATGTATATATATACTATTATATATATTACTATATATATAGTATCTATATTATAATATAATATATATATTAATATATATATAATATTATTAGTATACTATAATTATAGATATAGATATTATATATTTAAAACATGGCTATTTATACTAATATAGGCTAATATATATGTTTATTTGATATAATAATGAAATATGTTATCTCAATTTATTATATATATACTATATACTATATTATATTATATAATATATATATATTATATATTATATAATAGATATATATATAATATATTATATATATATATATATATATATATAATATAAAATAATATATTATATATAATATAAATATTATATTATATATTGTATAGTATATATATATAAATAATTATGTAATAATTATATATTATATATTATAAATATAATATATATATATATTAACCTATTTTCCTATAGATTTAAACAAAGTTTATTATAAGTATAATATATATATATATATATATATATATATAATATATGCTATATTGTATACTGGATCCTTTTATAATATTATTCCTCCAAGAGTTTTAACTATGCGAATTTTTACTAATGCACTGAAAACAAATTTGAACAGTTCAACAAAATTAGAAAGAATATGAAATAACAAAATTAAGATCATTAATAAGAACAAAAGATTTATTAATTTATTAGATTACATCCGCAAACAATGCGAAATAATATACCAAACAACAACAATATATTCTTTTCATATCGTGCAAATTTCTATTCTCTGTGACAAAAATACTTTCTCGTCGAAAATTGTCAATAATCTTACTAGGTACATTTTCATCACGTCCCTTTTGCATTTTCCAGAAAATGTTAGTCTAATTTGATGCGTCCTCTTTCCTCTCCTCTTATATCTTATGCCGGTAACAACTGCCGTTATAATCCTTTGCTAAATCTTGAATTCTTTCCTTAGAAAAGATAATCTGGTTATTTGAGTTCTGTTACCGTTTGCGGCAACATATTTATGTGATTTGAATTAACATAAACCTGAACCTATCCTTGACGCTTTGCGGCGGGCTGTACGGGAAATTCAAACATTAGAGACGGATTCCTCATTTTCCACTTTCTCCAGCTTATTATGTCCAATATTGTTACTACTCACAATTTATAAGATGATTATTCTCTATCTCTCTGAGCTGACACTAAGAAGGCGTAACTGTCGCTATGGATATTTTACGCCTTCTATGATTTTCTCAGAGATACGTTTGTCCTTACGCAGGGAGCTTGCACACCCTTCTTGGTAATGAGCTTATTCTCGTCTGTGTCTTCTATTCTTTGCCTTCCTTTCTTGCTGGAACTTTTTGCTCAAGTCGGCACGGAGAGCCAGAGATATCCGCCTCTCAATCATCACAATCACAACTGCTGTGTATCTGTTGCTTTACACTTCCATTCTTTCTAAAGTTTCGAACCTATAATGAATTAGGAAGAGTTGGAATTTCATTCTTCTAATTATTATGCTATGATTGCCATTGTGGCTTTCGCAAGAAACTCTCTATTGGGTGATTGTACTTCTTCTTTCTGATTCTTGGATCTCTCCCTTCGCAGCTCGGCGAAAACTTTATTTAAATCTCTGGTCATCATCAAACTCCTTCGAAAGAATCTTGGACCTACAAACTTTGATTTTCAAACTTTCTCTATTTCGATATTTGTCATTCTCTCCGTGACCTCTCAGTGTCCTTTCTGGTCGGTTTATACAGCTGTAGTAGACAGCCACTGTTCATTCTTTAAATAAATAATAGTGATGTTCTCAGGGTTCTTCGTATTATCCTATCTCTTTTTCTAATTTTCATTATAATCTCTTCTTTTAACTTCATCACTTATCACTCCCGTCGATACTCCACTCTCTCATTAATCCCTTTATTCCGGAAGACTTCCTCTCCAACAACAATAACTCAACACTAGGGGTACGGCCTGGAGCATACTAACACCTCTACCTTTCTTTCTCAAATTTTAATTTGGGCACTGAGAACATGTTTCTTCAATGCGCTCAAAACTCAGTACATAACTTGCCAAAGCATCATCGAAAACCAACCTCAACGATCTTTTTTATGTTCTTAGCTTGCTTTTGGTGTTTCTGTCTACTGCGTGACCTTATATTGAAAAATCACTTATTTATTTTCCTGTAGATAAGCTTCTAAAGGATTAGTGGTTCTAGGAATTTTCATGAATTTCTTCACGATACGTCAGCTTTGCTTTTGCTCTTTAATGGGTTTCCATCGCTTTCTGTATGGATTATGTCACAACACATCTGAGAGTGGTTTCAACCATCACAGGCTCTCCATGAAATAGGTGAACTTTAGGGGTATTTCGTTCCTCATTAACTCTCCTGCCCTCTCGCATAACTGGCTCTCTCCCTGTCTTTGTGACCTTCGAATGTTGCATCCTCTCCTTGATTCAGTCAGGTCTTGAGCAAACCTCCTCTCTGAACGCTTAATCAATCCTCACCACTGAGAAGGTTCGTTAGGAAACGCGCATGGCTACACAGTCCAATTCATCTCTATCAAACTCAAACTGACGTCAGAATTGATTGATTATGCTCCAGTATTTATTTATTCTATAACTGCAAACTGTCTGGAACACACTCCGTCATATTTTTTCTCAGTTCTTTGACTCACATTTTCCAAGCATCAATGCATCTGGGCAGGGGTCCATGTACTAAGGAAGTTTACTTCGGGAACTTCCCAAAGTCTGGTGAAATTAAGTACTGCTCTTTGGTCTTGCCCACCAGGCGGAGATAATTAAAAAATAAATGTAACTATATAGGGTGATAGTAAGTGTAGCCGTTCGGAACGATGAAGTTTAGCCCAAATGGCAATTCTATGGTAATAAGGAACATCCCGTGACCCAGATAATGAATAGTCCAACCATTTTAATTTCACGATATAATTCCCACGCTTTCCACACAGGGAATTTTATGTGGCTCTTCGCAGTTGCACCTCCTCATTCACCACACTACAACACACACACTTCCTCAATATAGTTAAATTTGTGTCGCAAATTAAACATTGCTAGAGAATCTAAAAGTGACAGCTTCACCAAAAGATAACCCCTCATTCATAGTCTTTTTATTTTTGGAGTTGACGTCTTCTGGTGATGGGGTGTGCAGCCGTTATTCATTGTCAGATTATTCAGGGCTACACTGGACTTCTTTCCTCATTAATTTCTGCAGCAATTCCGCGGACGAGACATTTTATGTCTAATGTTCCCTTTTGTGTAAATCACCTCCGTACCTCGTGACACTACATTCTTGTTCTAAAACACAAGTCGAATGCTTAAGTACATTACCATAAGATAGCAAACAACCTATCTTCACCCTTATTACTGTCATATCCTGCATTTTTCAGCCCAAAGCAATTTGTTGAATTTTTTTAGCACGACGTCATTTGCTTTCGCTATCTCTGATTTTTGAAGTAATCATGGAATTTTCACTCAATTTATGGCTCAACTTCTTGCGGACGAACTAAAGTCGACAAATCGGTAGGGCGACGGAGGCATCAGAGGCAAAATAGTCCCAATTTTGAGTCTCTTGTACGACGGCTATGCTTACGTATAGGAATTACCCTAAAGATAGCTTTCCTCCTCTAGAATAGAATCACGCCAGTGATTGCCGAACGTTTGAAAAAAAAGCAACTACAAATATCCATATTCTAGCATCTTGTCTCCAAACTCAAGCGAGCTGATATTAAAATCCTCGACTATATCTTCATCCAAACTACGGAAATTACTCGTCTTTTTCTTTTCTCTGAGTATCTATCATGTCGTGAGGGATTGTACATTGAGGACAACTAAAATGATTTTCTTTATAATTTTATAAGATACAGTGGTGACTTGTCAACTCGATTTACCTGACCAGAACCAAGACTGGATGCAGAAATGGCGAAAGAAATTGATAGACAGGGTTCAACTGTCGACATTAGGAGAGTGGAGGGGATCCATTTTGCCGTAAATGACGCGTACCTTTTTTGACCTTTTTTTTGACGCGCGACTTTGTTGGCCTTGACCTTACCAAATGGGTACAATTATTTTTTACTTAACTTTTTTTTGAGGACTTGCAACCTTTTGTGAGAACCCGGAAATTTTTTTTGAGACCCGGTTTTTTTGAGAACCCGGATGTTTTTGAGAACCGGAGTTTTTGAGAAGGCGCGGATTTTTTGGAGAGAATCCGAGTTTGAGAACCAAATTTTTTGAGACCCAAATTTTTGAGAAGCCTAATTCTTTGCCATTTTTATCCAACGCCTAATTTTTTTGGTACGCTCTAATTTTTTGGCAACCCTAAGTCTTTTTCGGCACCCCTGATGTTTTTTTTGGCAAACCCCTTCGAAGAGGGTTGTCGCAGAACGGTTGGCGTAAGCAACGTTGTACGTGAGCTTGCCCCTCTGATTTTACGCCCCCTATTTTACGAACCATGTCATTTTGCCCACGGTAATTTTGATCTTCATTTAGGGGCTTAGCCCTATTTTTTTGATGTCTTAACCTTTTTGTTCTTCCCCTTTGCTCCAAAGCTGAACATGATACCTATGGGGTAATTTTGACCACGTAAATTTTGTCCTTCATGGTCAATTTTGTACCCACGGTAATTTTTTCCCTTCTTTAGGGGCTTAGCCCCTTTTTTGATGTCTTAACCGTGTTTGACCATGATATTTAGTCCTGACCTTGGCATAGGATTACCATGGGATCGATTTTGGCCCCGCTAATTTTTACTCCACTCGTGCCACGCGTCTATTTTCGTTCCTAACTGACACGTATGTAGGGAATAAGGTTCTACTGAAACCTAAACACCACAACACACACACACACACACACACACATACCCACTACGACACTTCAAGTTTCCATCACACTTACCATTATACATCACATTTCACTGATTTAAAACTTACATACACAAGACACCTACAAACATCTTTGGTCGTCCATGGTCTAATTTTGACCCACGGTAATTTTTTTGTTCCTTCCTTTAGGGACTTAGGCCCCTTTTTTGATGATTTCTAACTTTGATTGACCGCACTGAAATTAATTTCGCCGCGGTTGAACCTTGCGAGATGACGCAGTGGGTCAATTTGAGCAGTACTCGCACGATATGAACTGTGATGGCTGTGATAGTCTCCCATACCGAGTAAGGGAAAGTACCTTAGGATTTCACTATTAGTGTTTATAGGTATTAGATAGAATGCGGGCTGAGTGTGCCAGGGACGTTGGTTGTCCAAGTGAGTGCCATGAGTGCCCAATGAGTCGCCAAGTGGAGTGCCAATGGTGGCCAGTGAGTGCGCACATAGTTGCCGAATGTGAGTGCCCAATCAGTAAAGTGCGCAAGCTGAGTGCGCACAATTTTCAGCCTTTTCTAGCACTCCCCTTGACCCAGAATAGCCCTATTATGGGGGTGTCCTACCCTAGTGTATACGTAATGAGGATTCCCGATTGGTGTTATGTACAACTCTAGGGATTCTTCCTACTATGGAGGCTTAAGGTCCTTTTTCTATCCTTATAGCATAATTATATATATATTTTATATATATATATATATATATAGTATATAATGTATATATAGTTAGTATATATATATATATAGAGTTAATTATATATATAAAGATGTAATAGGGCTTATAATTATAATATACGGAATAGCTACTATATTTATCCTGCCACACACTACACATGCAACAACTATGACACTCTTATCACGACATTCACTATGAACACTTATACACGACTAATGAACCTTATAAGCGCTTAACACCTCTCATAAGACCACTTACATTAACCCATATACACTTACATCTGCACACCACACAGATAACACTTAACGTTTACAAGCTCATACACTGATATTTTGATGCCTCAAACTTTAGATGCCCTCGAGCATTTGGACCTCAAGCTTTGATCCGTCACACTGTGAAGTTCAGTTGCTCTTTGGAATGAGCTCATCTTTGATGAAGGTGCACTTGATACCGGTCTATTTGATGATTCATTTTGATGAAGATCAACTTTGATGGCTCATCCTTCTACATTAAAGAACAGAGTTACTATTAATGTCTTCCCCCTAGTTCATAAGCGTACCACCAGGGCGCCGCATATGCGGCCTCCGCGCGAAGGCTGACAACCGCCGCACCCCAGTGCGAATCCGCCGCGTCGCCCCGCCGCGTTCCGCCGCGCGTGCGCCGCATGGCCGCGATATTACCCGCGCCGCGTGCGCCGCCGCAGGCTGCATACGCCCGCGACGGGAATTGAAATATAGGAGTATACTGAAAGTAATATATTTATATATATTTATATTAGTATATATATATATATACTATTTATTTATTATATATATATAGTTATATATATTATATATATATATATTATATATATATATATATATATATACTATATATATATACTACGAGTCATCGCATTTTATTTCATACTTAAACATCTTTAAAAATTTCTTTTCAAAATATACTATGAGTCATTCATTTTTTATTCAATACTTAATTACATTTTCTATTAAAAACATTTTCGCTGAACCTAAAACTGTAACTCATTTACAGACCTATTATTAATGAGACTATTTATTAAAAATTTTTATACTTTATTACATTTTTAATTTATTGTAAAATTTTAAAATTTGTATGTAAGCGAAAACCGAGTGTCTGATGTATATAAATCTTTTATTTGTCTACAATTGTACGAAATTTTAGTTAAAACATTAAAGTTTACAGATTTAAAAGCAGTAAATCAGTAAATCAATAGAGTGGGGGACCTAGCAACAGAGGAATTAGTAATGCTTTGTTTACTGCTTTAAACTGCTTTAACTCAGTGTTTTACCGCTGTTCTTTCTGCTTAGCTGCTTTAAACTCCCATATGTTTTACTGTTTAACTCAACATATTTATTAAAATTACATAACTTAAAGCAGTAAATAAGTAAATCAATAGAGGAGTTACCTAACATCTCAAGGATAGTAGCTTTTGTTCTTAACTGCCTTTACTGCTTAACTTTACTGCTTTACTGCTTTAACTTTCTGCTTTACTGCTTTAACTCTATACACTACATACCTTAAAGCAGTACAAGCCGTAAAACAATAGAGGTGTTCCTAAACACCTAGGATTATATGCTTTTTGTGTTACTGGCTTTAACTGCTTTAAACTTCTGCCTTTAAGTCTTGACTTTAACTTCTCTGCTGTTACGCTGCTTTAACTCATATGTTTTACTGTTTAACTATATATTTATTAACATATGTTTTTTATTGTGTTTTTTAATAACTTTTTATTTATTTTATTTTATTGTTTTAGTTTTTCTTTAGTAATTTTTATAATTTAGTCTTTTATTTTATTATTATAAACTTTAAATGATTTTAACCTTTTCATTGCTATTGTTATTATAGTTTTGGCGCCACTTCACTATCACAACTTATACACACATTCACTAGGACACTTAATACACACATTCCACTATGCCTGACTCTACATGTACTCCGCATAGACAGCTTAACATCTACACTTATGCACACCGCGGGTTCACACACGGACCACCACACACCCTTACCTGTATACACAGATTCACTATGGACACTTTCATAACACAACATTCACTTATTGACACTTACATTTACCATAGACACTTACATTTCACTCACACCTGATTTATTACACACGCGAGATTTACTTACCTCCACATGATTTAACCTGTACACTTCCACGACACAGATTTTTACTTACACCTAACACAGATTTATCACTCAACACAGATTTACTTACACTCACAGAAGAGAATTAAACTTACACACAACAATTTTTGTTTCAAATAATACAGTGACACAGATTTACCTTACACACATCACACACACCCACACAAACACACCATCACACACTACAGCACACACACGACAGCGCATCACTCATTACACATTAAGTCATATCTTATTAAACATTTTATGGTTTAATTAAACACGTACATTTATATTACTCATATAACGTAACAGAAATTATTTCAAAGTTTCTTAAATAATTTCTATAATAAATCAATCATTTATCTTTGAACAAAGAATCTATTATTAACTGTTAATACTTGTTATTATAAATTTATAACTATCAAGTTTTTAAATAATTTTACTAAAATTTTTTGAAATTTTATTGAAATAATATTTTACGTACCTTAAAGCTATACTAAGATCAGTAAGATCAGGTAAGGTCATGCCCCTAGCACCTCTACATTATCCGAAGCTTGCACGTTTGTTCTAGTACTTTTATGCTTTACATAATTTAGTCCTATGCTAATAAGGTATAATAAAGATAACAAAATAAGTTCTTCCTTGTTCTTAACATAACATGTATTTTATTAAAATCTTTCTAAGTTCTTATTTAAAATAACAATTATTACTTACGTTTATATTTTCGCTCGATGTTAACTAACAATATTTCAAAGTTTTTTAAATAATCTCGGATTTTCTTTATTAATTATTAATTATTATCTATGTACATGACAAGTCCATCACGAAAAACATCAACAAGCCGCGACTCCTTACAGATACAAAACATGAACTCTCTCTGAAAGAATGTGGTTGTAGGATAATCCTTTTTTGTATTCCGGGGCGTTTATGGCCTAATTCAGTCAAAAATATTTCCAAAAACTGAACCTTACTCTGTAAAAATGTGGCGCAATAGACTACGTTAGCGCTAATTAGGCCTAAATTTAGGATAAGCCTTTTTTTAGTCCCAGCCTGATTTAAGCCTAATACCAGGTCATTAAGCCTAATACCAGTATAGACAGAATCGAGAATCAATGTTATTTAATTATTCTTATAAATATTATTTCAACTGAAACATGCTGGATCGGTAAGATCTTTAAGCAGGTAAGAAGGAATGTTTACATTTCTTGTGAGTGGACGGAGTAATCCCTATCTCTATATGACCTCGTATGTGATTGGTCCGAGAATTATTTTTTATCGCTTTTTTGGTTTAAGTATGAAAAAACATGTTTTTTCTTATGAGGCCTACCTCTGATTGGATGAAAAATATATTTGAGCAGTTATGTTTTTGACCCAGACTCATTTTACAAAATCACTACTCGTTTTGGAGTTAAACGTGCACAAAATTCTGTGCTCAGCTCTTGAAAGTGCTGTTATTTTCATAAGTTGTAATATCAGGTGATAATATTAATCATAGACCCATCTTAACGAGATACGACTCTCATAGAAGAATATTGTACCATATGGACAGTCAATGATCCTGAGCTACGTGTGTTTTCATTCTTATATTATAAGAAAGACCTAATGGTTTAGAAATTTTTTACATGTTAGTAAATCAACCTATATTCGCTATGTACCAAACGTATTTTTATGAGCGCAGATGAACTACTCTGTATATGTCACCATGTTGAAGAATGGATCAAGGTATACAAGTACAGCGAATTTTTAGACTCACCGAAGATTGTTATTAGTCTAAGAGAGGGTAGCGATGGTAGGCAACTTACTCTCGCCTTTTCTAACTTTGTTATTCCCCAGAATATGGAACTTCTAGTATGGAAGACGTGTATTAATGAATCATGTACATTTGATCCTACTACTCATAGAAGTATTAGAGGTATACAACGGCTGAAATATATGGCTGAAGTTCGCAAGAGGGTCATTATTTGCAAGATGTAAGAAGATGCTGGAAATACCTGGTAATTACTGTAGGCTGTAGCTCGCTCTATAGTTCTTCCCATGGAGTATTGTGCAATTAAGAAAACCAAGGCTGGAAATCTGGCCATCGAATTGGAAACATTCGCTAAAGTCCATGACGAGTCCGCAGAAAGTTCATCATCTTATTAGAAGACAAGTGAGGCTGGAGTATTGCTAACGCTGCTGACCCTGACAGTAAACCACACGTATGATATCTGAGAGAGGAAACTTTTTAACATATGTGCATTTCCGGATGGGTAGTTGGATGAGGTAGGAAACTTATTTGACGGAACAAACATACAGAGAAAGCATGTTCACCGACATGTTCCGCCGAAAGTATATTATGTGAAATACCATAACGAATGCCGCGGCCCAGCATGGGTAGAAACCTACATTGCGTATTATGATTCCATGTAACCGTTATATTAATAACAATGTCAAATATATTTAATACTGTTGTGATATAGTAAATGTTAATCCTTATATATTATTATATATATATGATATTATATATATATAGATGTATGTATATAAGTAGTAGTATATGTATGATAGTATAAGATATATTATAAGTAAGTCATGTAGTATTAATATATATAGGTTAATATTATATTATATATATATATATAACTGTATATAGTATATATATATATATAATCATTGTAAGTTAATGATTATTAAAACTGCAATCTGAAAGTCTTATTATCCTTATTTTTACTTTCTTTAATAAATATTTCTGTTGTTAAGGAGGAGTTAAATAAACGAAACTTGGCTAGGATTATGACGAAGAACTGTTTTTTTCATCCTTAAAAACAAAAGCGATAAAATAGTTCTCGACCAATCACAATACGAGGTCATATAGAATATAGGATTCTTCCACAACCATCGACGTCCACGATCACAAGAAGGTAAACATTTCCTCTTACCTGCTTAAAGGATCTTACCGATCCAGCAAATGTTTCAGTGTGAAATATATAATAAAGATAATTAATAACATTTGATTCTCGACTTCGTTGTCTATATGGAATTACCTGTTTGACCTGGTACTTATAGGCTTAAATCAGTCGTGGGAATAATCACAAATAAATGATTATGCAGATTTTTGTTTAAAACTAGTCTACACCGTAAATGATGAGCCTCTTTTCCAAAGGAAGGTCTTTGAACATATTTTTTGACCTGGAATTAGCCCTAAATGCCCCGGTACAAACAGGACTTATCCTGCAGACACATTTTAGAGAGGGTTCATTTCGTATCCTTGTAAGTCGACGTGCGGTGTGTTGTGTTTTCTCGTGAATGACCTTGTTCAATGTACATAGAGTACTAATTAAGTAATAATAATATATATAAAGAAAAATCCGAATTATTTTAAAAAAATAAGGAATGTTTTGTTTGGCATTTAATCACAAATATAAATGATTCAATGCAGATGATTTTGTTTGTAAATAAGAACTTAGAACGATTTTAATAAAATACATGTTATGTTCAGCAGAGAAGACTTATTTTTGTTATTTCTTTATACTTATTACATGCTAAGATCATGTAAAGCAGTAAGTCAATAGAACAGAACGGTGGTATAGCTTGGTGTAGAGGGGTTCGCTAGGGGCTTGCTTACTGATTTAATGATTATATTTTTAGAATTATCTCTACATTTTTAATATTTTTTACTTTTTCAGGATTAGTAAAAGTTATTCTTTAGATATATTAAAAAAAAATATTAAAAAATTTTTAACAGCTTGAAACCATAACATGTCTGGACTGTTAAAAGATAATGATGTGATTTATTAAATAGAAGTTTAAAAACTTTGAAGTATTGATTTTTATTTGAATGTGGCTTATATAATCTTTGTGTGTTAAGTTTAAAAAAAAAAACGTGTTTTAATAAATTATACGTTATCATTGTGTGGAGTTGTGGCGGTGTTGTGTGGTGTGTGTTGTGGGTGTGTGTTGTGTGTGTAGTAAATCTGTGTAGGTGTGTGTAACGTAATCTGTGTGTGTGAAGTAATTTCTGTGTGGTGAGTGTAAGTAAATCTGTGTGAGTGTAAGTATTGATTTTTATGAGTGTTAAGTGAATCTTTGTGTGAGTGTACAGTAAATCTGTGTGAGTGTAATAAAATCTGCGTGTGTAAGTAAATCTTGTGTGTGAGTGAAATGTAAGTGCTATGGGTAAAATGTAAGTGGTCATAGTTGGGAATGTGTGTGATAAGTGTCAGTAGTTGAATGTGTGAATAAGTTATAGTGTGTGTGTGTGTGTGTGTGGTGTGTGTGTGTGTGTGGTGTGAACTGGCAGTGTGTATAAGTGTAAAGGTAAGTGTCTATGGGTAAATGTCAGTGGTCATAGTGAATTGTGTATAAGTGTCATAAGTGAATTGTGTATACGTGTCATGTGAATGTGTGTCTACGAATAATTAATTCAGACTAGGCATAGAGTAAATAACACTAAGTATAATATTAAAATGAAAATAAAATTAAATAAGTAAAAATAATAATAGAAAGTAAATAAAAATAATAATAAAAATAAATAAAAAGTATGTAAATTATTAAATAAAAGAAACATAATGTTAATAAATTATGAGTTAAAACAGAAAACTATGATTAACTGGCGTAAAGCAGAAGTTAAACAGGCAGGTAGGCAGAAAGCTTAAAGCAGCGACGTAAGACAAGCATACTAATTCCCCCCTAGGTGTTAGTAACACCTCTATTGTTTTGACTGCTTTGACTGCTTTAAGGTATGTATGTATGTGAGTTAAATCAGTAAAGAAGCAAATGAGTTAGAGCAGTAAAGCAGAAAGTCTAAGCAGTCGCAATGA
>JABUQX010049246.1:0-7500 GCA_015478945.1 Trachelipus rathkii | reverse complement strand
ATAATATCTTACCGTGTAAAATTGACCATGAGAGGACAAAATTACCGGAGGTGTGTCTAAAATTTTACCCATGGTTATCTTACAACGTCTTTGGAGGCATGTAAGGGAAAGACAAAAAGAAGTAAAGGACGGCATAAAAATAGGGACTATTTTAGGAGAGCCCCGTAATGAAGATCAAATAATGGAACCGCGTGGGCAAAAATTTAAGTTGACTTGCTCATGGTACGATACAAAATTAGGGGGTGACGTAAAAATTAGAGGGTGGCCAACT
This sequence comes from Trachelipus rathkii, assembly GCA_015478945.1. NCBI lineage: Eukaryota > Metazoa > Arthropoda > Malacostraca > Isopoda > Trachelipodidae > Trachelipus > Trachelipus rathkii. The sequence goes on along the minus strand of JABUQX010049246.1, from coordinate 7,229 downwards.
CAAACGTTCTGGGTACGCATACTCCGGTTGTGTGGTTTGCAAACTTCTTGAAGGGTTTGCCACTAACAAAGGCGCTTATTGGTTGCCGAAAATAAATGGGTTAGGGTTTGTCACAATGATGATGTAGTTGCGATGCGCAGGCAGGAAGTGGCGTATAAAAATTACGGGTTCGACACAGAGGAGAAATTAGGTGTTCTAAAAGAAATGTGGGGGTAAGGGATTCTACGAAGAAAACTTTAGGGGTTTCTCAGAGAGAATTTCGGGTCTCAAATAAATATGCCGGTTCTATGAAAATCGGGTTCTCTCAAAAAATGTCCGGTTCCAGAGAAATCGGGGTTTCTCCAAAATTGGTTCTCAAAATCATAGGTCAAGGCCCATAATAAGTTAAAGGTAAAAGAGGTTCAGGCTTGCCCAATCTATATATGGTCAAGGCGCCTAAAAAGGTCGCCGGTCTAAAAAACCAGGTCATATAACAAGGTCGCGGATCATTCTACAGGCACATATGATGGATCCCTTACTAACTAGACATTTATACTCAAGAAATAAGATATTAACTTTGAGCATAGTTTTTACTCTAACGAAATTCACATCTAATCTATTATACCTAACCATACACTCCTAACCTAAACTAACCTAACCTAGAAACTACCCTTAAACATACACCGCTAATACCCTAACAACAACTATAACTACCTAAAACCTAACCTAAACACCTAACCTATAGCAAGTCACCTCAAAGGCCTATGATAACTAACCTAACCTACCTAACCGATAACCCTATTACCAGACTGAACCTACGCTAACGCTAACCTAACGCTATTCGTACCCTAACCTAAACCTATCCTAACCTAACGCACGTTTGTAACGGGAAATTTTTTCTGATCTCGTGTCGACCCGTTTGGCGCGCGTGTTCGCCCACATTTCCCCTTGTCGACGCATCTTGGGGATAGCTCCCCATCTTCTATAATTATCATCTCTTAAGAAAAGTCGAAATGTATAGAATCCGATATGCGCTTTGAAGGCGTGATACGAAGAGTCAGAGCTTAAACTATTGTTTTCCACACAAATGAAAATTTAAGCTGTACAGTTCTGTCAACTAGTTCTTTTAATAGTATTTTCGCCTTGGGTTTCCCTCTGTAAAGCTATATATGTATAAATATATATATATATATATATATATATATATTATATATATATAATATATATATATATGATATAATATAATATTATGTATTATAATATATATAATATGATAATAATATAGTAATATATGTTTATTAATACTATATAAAATAATTACTTATATATATACATTATGTATATATTTAAATATAATAAGGTGATATATTTTTCAATGAGGAAAGTATTGCTGATTAATACCAAAAATTATTTCTCTTTTCCATTACCAAGAAAGGAAATAATAACATTTGTACTTTTATAATGACACTAAAATAAAATAATGGAAAACTAAAAAGAAAAAAAAAAAAAAAAAAAAAAAAAAAAAAAAAAAAAAAAAAAAAAAAAATAAAAAACATCGCTCAAAAACTACAAATAGCCTACAGGCGATAAACTAATAACATTATTTGGTATGCCTTCGTCAGATTTTAGTAAGGGTAATAAATGTAGAAGAAAAATAGTACTAGATAGAAAATATAACTTTAATAAAATATTGGCTATTTTTTTTTATTTTTTTTTAGGCACAAGGGTCCATCAGTAAATATATATATATACAATATATTTATTATTGTGGTAAAGGTATTATCACCGGGAATGTGGAGAGGTGCTCGAGGCCGACGGTGGAAACACTTAGGGGCTGGAACGTCTTTTGCCCAGTACCCCGGGTGCAGGGGAGGGGTCGAGGACCTGACCGTTGACCCCAATACCAAAGAGCGGGGGTTCCGGAGACCCTCTACGGAGGGGGGGAATTAGTCCTACCCTGTCGTTTCCCTGGAAGGCCGAGAGACCCCAGTAGTAGGGCAAGCATATTGTGCGGTAATACCTTACGGTAATTTTTTTTAGTAAAAAAAAAAAACAATTTAGATAGAAAGTCTATTTATTTTTAACGAGTAACCATAAAAGTCCTCTAAATAGGCTCTCTAATCAATTTATATAATTATTACAATGAATTTTATTTTTATTTCTTTCTTTTTTTTTACACCTTGCCTATCTAAAATTTTAGCCCAGATTCCCAAAAAATGTATTTTCTTTTCGCTGTAGCTATTTTAGTTTTTTGCGATATATATTATATATATATAATATATATATATATATAATATATTATTATTATATATATATATATATATATATATAATATATATATATATATATATTATAATATATATTATATATATATATAATATATGTATTTTACATATTTCCCGCACTAAAAATGGACCAAGCATTCCACAAGCAAATCCTTTCTCCTGTAGCATTATGTAGTTTTTGAGCTATGAGTTGTGGCTTTATAACCCAAATGTTCAAACTCTATATTGTATGTCTAATAAATAAATATATAGATATTATATATACTATATATTATATATATTAATATATCATATATTATTATATAGTATATATAAATATATATATATATATATATATATATATACTATATATAGGTATATAATATATATATAATAATATATTATAATATTAGATATTATATAATATTTATATATATATTCTAATATATTATATATATTATAATATTATATATATATATATATATATATTTTTTATTATGTTTATATGTATATATTTATATATTATATATATATATATATATTAAATAATATATATAATCATATATATATTATAGTATAGATATATATATGGTAGTTATATATTATTATATATATATTTTATTAATATAGTTATATATATATCGTAGAATATTATATATAGTATATAGATTGTATTATATATATATATATAATATATATAATATATATATTATATATACTATATATATATATATATTGTATTCATATATATATATATAATATTATATAATTTATATATACTATAAATGTATTATTATATATATATAATATGAATATATAATAATAATATATATATATATATTATATATAATATAAATTATATAATATTATTTATATATATTAAAATTAATTAAAAAATTTATATAATATTATATATTATATATATATATATATATATCATATATATTATATATATATGTATATATTATATATATATATAATATTATATTGTATATATATTATATATTTATTATAATAATAATATATTAGTGTCTTGTTTGTTAGTGTTATTCAAATTAGCTGCTTATTATTAATGCTGAACAATTGCCATGCCCAGTTGCATCAATCATCAAGATAAATTTTAGTTTTGATTTCCTTTGGTGAGGTTAACTTAAGTTTCAAAAAAGACAATATAACTATTTATGAAATGTCCTATGAACTATGTTTTAGACTGTAAAATAGGTGTCCGAGGACGAATTATGATTCCTCATATAACCTGCGTGCTTTTATGTGCTATTTAACTAGTTGACTGAACGTAATCTCGTCTAGCAATTTTTAATTCCAATGGATTTTGAAAGAAACCGAAGGACTCAATCCACTGAATTTTATTTTTCTATAACATGAAAATAAGTCAGTAATAAAAGCTAATCTGTACAAAATTTTAATACCAATATTCCACAGTTATATAGATCCAATATTCCACTTTTTTCGAGATTTTAATTTCAAAACCTCAGTAATGCGGAGCCTTGAACGAAGATGAGTTACTAATGACGAAACTTCAGATCTATCAGTGGTGAGGAAGAAGAAAAACCGGTTTTTTTTTTGGAAAATATGTGTACCGAGCCTCATTAATCAATTAATCAGAATTAAATGATCTCGTTCGTGATCTAAATTTATCAAAATCAATTAGAATTCTGGCTCAAGATGAAGGAAGGATCATTTACAGGCAGAATAATAAAATAAGTATTTTTCCCTTGACAGGTCAAGTTGAAATAAACATTTCTACTAGTAATGAGGATTAGTTTTACTGCAGTGATGTGCCCTTACTGGCAAGCTTTGGACATGTGCAGCGATCCTCAGAAATTTGTTCCTATAAGAAGACTTAAAAGTCTTAGCTTGAAGCGTAGTACCAACTTCAATTCCGGAAATGAATAATTGTCAATTCTTGTACATTACGCTACTCACATGAGGGAGTCTTAGAAAATATGAAACTTATTCTGAAGATGATTCAATATGAGCATATTCATGTCATGCAGAGGTGGAGATCCTGAAGTTGCTGCTAATTTCCTTAAACTGTAAACTTGCTACATGAGATCTGTGCCGTTTTGTGGCGGTGGAATAGTAGGAAATGGAAATAATTCACCACTACAATAATAGTTAAAAAAAAGAAAGCTTTTGCTGTGGAGAAAGAAATATGTGATCAGAATGAGACCAATCAACTGAAAACACTTTATCTTCGCACCACTGATATAAAACGCTCGGTTGAAGTAGAATTCTGCTAAGCATTGGACAGACAAGGTTCCAGTTTCTGAAGGCATGTTCCCTAACTGACGTGACGACCAATGATAAATGAAAGTTTAATGTCTCATGGATCACAAATAAGAACCTATAAATTTTCCTTTTGGACGAAATTTTAAGTAAAGGTTGAGGTTTCCTGATGGAAATCCTTTACAAGTGTGGCATAATTACTTCCTGGGAAACTGATAGGGGGAATAACAACATGAAAACTGTAATCTTGGCCTTGCAAGTTTCAGGGAGCAATTGATGAATAATTATTCCAATAATTCATATCTTAATCATCTCAATTTAATTTTATCCTGCAAACCTTGACCCTGTGAGTTTATATAACATGAAGCGAACTTTCACCTAGAGAATTTAACTTACTGAAATTAAAAAACTTAAGCAATGGCAGCAGAAATAAAAAGAGTTGATTTTCGCTCAGCATTGACAGTATAGCATAGGATTTCGGTATTACAGGTAAGATAAATTTTCCGTTCCTAGGAAATATCCTAAATTCGAGGAAACTAAAAAGCGATAGAAAAATCTCTTACGTATTTGAAATCAAACAAAATCAATAGTGAGATTAGTTATTCCCCTTATTTAACTATCGATAAGAAAGTTTATTTCTTTTTGAACCATTCCTATTGTTGTATCCTCAACATTCCCTCATTTAATAAGTTGCAAATACGGATGTATCAAAAGATTAAATCGCAAGTGTGAATGCAAATAGCATTTTAATATTGGATGTTTATGCGGATGAAGAGCGGGAGGTACACACAGCACTAAGAAATATATATAGTATATATATATATATATTATATATATAATATATACTATATATATATATATATTATATAGTATTATTATATATATAGTATATATATATTTTAATATATATATTATATCTATTGACATTCGTAGGAATCTTCTCCTGTAAATTATCTTGAGGGGGGGAAAATAAAAATTTGGTTTATTTTTGTTATCCTTTTTCTATGTCATTATCGAACAAGAAATCTACAACGCTCATGGGGTGCGTCGGCATGCGTGTTTTCTCTTTTTTAAATTATGCGTGAAATAAAATATAAATACTAAAAATAAGTTATCAATAAGCAGGTATGTTACGTAAGCGAAGTCGTTATATTGAGTTATGTTGTTACATACTGCAGTTTAAACTTTAATATTCTCCTTTATTAGCTTCATCGTATTACACCGTTTAAACGACTAACAACTTTATCTTTATGCTTATTGGTAAAAAAAAATACCTTCTAAGGTGGGAAAAAGACAAAAATTTTAATAAATTACCTTTTCGGTGAAAGAAATCCTACTGAATAGCCATATTATATATATATTATAATATATATATGTATCAATAATTTACTATATATTACTATATTATATTATAATATATATTAATATATGATAATTATATATTAAGCTCTTATCATTAAACATAAAGTCGTGAATATAAATTATTTTATGCATGAAAATTAAATAATCAAAGAGATATAACACATCCCTGCCTAGATAGTATTAACAACCTCATTCCCAATATAAAATTTACACTAGAATCTACGCCATTCCTATTTTTATTTAGTTATTCTATTATTTATTTATTTATTATTACATTATGTAATTATTATTATTATTATTATGTATTATTATTATTATTATTATTATTATTATATTGTTATTTTATATTATTATTATTATTATTATGCATTATGTATTATGCCAATTATTATTTATATTATTATTATTATTATTATTATTTTATATCTATTAATTATTATTTATTTATTATATTGATTATTATTAATATTATTATTAATTATAATTATATTATTATTTTATTATTGATTATTAGTTATTAATTATTATTATTATTATAATTTTATTATTATTATTTATTATTATTATTATTAATATTTTATTATTATTATTATTATTAATTATTATTATTATTTTATATATTATTATTATTACTTATTATTATGTATATTATTATTTTATTCATTAATTAATTATTTTATTTATTATATCTATTATATATATATTTTATATATATAATATAGATTATTATAATATATATATATATTATATATAAATATATTATATTATATTTATATTATATAAATTTATATATATATATATTATATATATATAATAATATATATATATATATATATATACTATAATATTTATATATTATTATATATATATATATAGTATATATATATTATATATTAAAATATATATATATTATATATATAAATATATATATAATATATTATATAATATTAATAATATTATTATATATATATATATCCGTTTATATTATATATATTAAAATCCACGTCACTGTTGTTCTTCCAGAACTACGTTCATGTTTTACACCAATATCGACAAACTACGCCCTAGCATATACCAAGAAGTTACGTTAGCGAACTATGGAGAAAAAAGTATTAATTAAAAAAAAATATATATATGATTGATCGATATGGTTAAAAAGATAAACTTAGTATAAGGAGAAAAATATATAATTGTTTCGTTAATGCTGTTATAATTTAACTATATATATATATGTCTATAATTTTATTTTAATTATATATAAATAAATTATATTCTAAACTATTCTAAGCTAAATAGCTCTTCTTTTTCAAGTTGAAAGAAATCATTCCATTATTTTTAAAATTATTAGCCGAATATATTGGCAAATTTATTAGAATT
>JABUQX010049245.1:27500-29554 GCA_015478945.1 Trachelipus rathkii | reverse complement strand
GGGAAGATAGTTATCAGTGGTTAGATAAAGAAGAAGTTTTGTTAAACGACTTACTCTTACATTTTCTAAATAATTAAATACGAATAGTATAGATGTTAGAGTATTTCAAAGGTGTAAAGATACAGGGATATTTGAACCTACACCTTATGGAATCTATATTAAAGGCTCGAAGCGAATAAAATATATGCCTCACATTCGTAAAATAATAATAAATTAGTTTAAGAAAACGGAAATGCTGGCTAATTATGTCACCCCTGTGGCCATTATAATTCCTTGTATCAGGTAATATATATTACATCTTAAAAAATGTTAACCGGGACGATTCTGAAAATATTATTGACCAAGTTTCTTAACCTCTATGAGATGTACATCAATTTATTCACCAGCTTAGGGAGCAGTGGTTAGAGTCTATTTACCAAGCTGATCTATCTAGTAAACAAATTTTAGTGTCTGAACGTGAATGTTTACATATGTATTCCGTGATGGTATCGAGGAAGTAAAAAAGTATCTTAGATCTAACGATGAAAATGACTGGCATTTGTGTAAAGACTTAGCGCTTTTAAATCTTAAGTCCTCGTAAAAAACAATACGTTAGGCAATTATTCGTTGGTTCAGTATGTTAGTAGGGTTAGGTTGTTGTTAAATATTGTTTAGTTTATCATAAATATTACTATGTTAATGAAAATTAACAGTTAATATGTTAGAGACATGCTTTGGAAAAAAGTGTGAATAGGTTTTGTTTAGTAGCAGCTGTATGCACTTATTGTTTTTACGGTAGGGAACTTTAATAATGATAAGCCGTTTATTCGTGTATTAAGATATGATAAGTTATATACATATTAGATATAATATAGGAAATATGGTATATATATATTATATTATATATATATATATATATATATATATATATATATATATAACTATATATATATATATATATATTATTATATATTATATATATATATATAGTATATATATATAATAAAAGGAAAACCTAGAATAAAAATAGATGATAAGTAAGAACAAAAGGGGAACAAAGAAATAAATCTCGTTACCCTTTTCATGTGTCAAAAGATATTCTGAGTTATAATTTTAAAAGAACAATATTTAATTTGGTTCAGTCTAAGAAGAGATGTGAGTTTACTACATCAGTATGTTGCGTCATTCCTTGGCTCTCATTGGCCTTCCGTGATGTCATAGCAAATACAGTTCTCTGATTGGTCACCCTTGAGCTTAATAAGATTGCGTAATGCTTAGGTGTGACGTAGATAGCATATTACGGAACAATATTCTAGTTATGGTGTGACAGTCGAAATGACCTTTAGCAATATTGGTGCTTTATGATCTATGTGGAATAGTAGTAATAATAATAATAATAATAATAATAATAATAATAATAATAATAATAATAATAATAATAATAATAATAATAATAATAATAATAATAATAATAATAATAATAATAATAATAATAGTAATATTTTGTTCGGTTAGAGTATAGTAAAGATTGAGAATGCTAATTTAACATCTACTTTTAAGTTGAAACTTCTAATGTTATTTACTTTGTTAATGAATGCTGTATGACAGTTAGGTTAGGTTCAGATATTTTTTTTGTTTAGTTTTCATAAATATTACAATGTTAATGTAAAATTAACATTAATATTTTAGAGATATGTTTGAAAAAGTGTGAATAGGTTACGTTTTGCTGCAATGTTAGCTACTTATTGTTGTTTTCTTGACTCTCTATATTTAGATTTTGTTTAGTAATCATTATATAACATATTTTTTAAAATATAAAAATGTTCAATATGTTAAGACCTTATGTTTTCCTGTACAACCTATCAGTTCTAATTTATGCTGTGTATACTGTATTTATTTCATCATATATTTTTTAAATAGTGTTTCTTTTAATAAACTTGTAAATATATTTGATGTTAAAAATTATATATCAAAGATTATGTAGTTTGCACTTATGTTATAAAAGTTTTAAAATAAAAAACTTTAAACAAATTATTATTACGAGAATATTTATAAAGAACTAATTTTTATGTTGA
>JABUQX010049245.1:0-20000 GCA_015478945.1 Trachelipus rathkii | reverse complement strand
AGGTAAGAGCGTCGGACGTTCCTCTCAGAGTCGCTCGCCGATTCTTTTTCCTTTTGGAAAGCTAAAGAAGAGAAAAACATATTCCTGTTGAGATCATTTCTTCAGGACTTAAGAGCTTTGTTGAAGACTTGTATATTGTATATTGTATATTGCTTTCAAAGGAAAAAGAATTCGACGAAGCGACTCTGAGAGGAAAGTCCGACGCTCTTACCTTTGAACCTCCAGGATGGCTGTAAGCCCCCTACTTAGAGTTTTTCGGACTTATGGACACCCTTTCTGAGTAGTGGACATTGATTTTTCTTACTGGAGAAGTTCTGATGAAGTATTTTCTGTTGTGTCTTTTTTTTTTTAGAAACTTTTTTGACACATTTTTGAAGTTACTTTATATGTTAAATTTTAATTTTTTTTTTGCTCTATTACATCGTTTTATTATTATTGTGACTATTAACAAATATATAATAATAATAATTATATAATGAATAATAATAATAATAATAATAATAATAATAATAAAAGATAATAATAATAATAATAATTATAAGAATTAATAAAAAAAAAAAAATAATAATAAGTAATAATAAATAATAATAATAATAATAATAATAATAATAATAATAATAATAATAATAATAATAATAATAATAATAATAATAATAATAATAATAATAATAATAATAATAATATAATAATAAAAAATAATAATAATTTAATCATTCCAATAAGACAAAAGCAATCATTAATAAAATCAATAACAATGTACTAGTAACGAATCATAATACCGTTATGAATAATAATAATACATAATAATTAATAATAACCACACTACGGAACATAAACACCAATATTCACATCATACATCTTGCACCTTCCTAATTCATTTACCTACTAAATGAGAAACTTTACAGGTAACTTTATATATGAACAAACACTTGTAATAGCAACAAAGATAATATTCCTCCCAAATTGTCCCCCTATTTCGGAAACACCCCTGCATATATATAGTACTATATTATATAATATATATATATATATAATTATATATATATATTATATATATATATATATATATATATATAATATTATTTAATATATATATATATATATATATATACTCATATATAAAAATATTGTTAGGTATATATAAAGAAAATCACAGAATATATGGAATTCTATATTAATTATAGTTAGAATTCTTTGATTTGAAAAATTACGACCCCAATTACTAATATTGCCTCACTTGATGAAAAAAAAATAAAAAAGGCAAATAAATTTAAGAAATATGAGAGAACACTGCCTCACTATCACTGATGAACATAAAATTTCACCTGATGATCATTGACGATGTTTTATTACACGGAAATTTGAAATCATGTTTCAAACATGAGTTTTGGCGGGAAAATATACAGAATTTGAGAGTCGGCATCACAAAAAAAATGCATAAACATTACGATATTTGTTACATACTTTTTTATATCTTGCCAGATTTAGCAAATTTCTGGAAATAAAATGAATTTTTAGTTTTCATTAAATAAATTCGTAAGAAATTGGCTGACGTAGCCCAGTTAAAATATAAAATCTCCCAAAAAGTAGCCCGTAGCAATGCGCCATTTACAATCATTCAATGCGCCACGTTTGGCGCATGCACCACGGGTTGGCCACCCCTGGGTTATTATGTTGTGAAAAATTTGTTCAAATTAGTGTTTACATTTCATTTAGTTTATGTGTGGCACTAGAGGTAATGTTATTTATGTGGAGTTTGATGATATATATATATATATATATATATAGATTATCAAAAAATGACATGCTTATATATATAGTGTTTATATATAGTGTATAATATTATATATATATATATATATATATATTTTTTATATATATATATATAGAGCTTATTTAATTAATATATTATATATATATATAAATATATATATATACTATATATATATATATTATATATATATATTATGATGATATATATATATATAATACTTATATATATATATATATATATATGAGAGGCGAAAGTTTTATTGATAATATTTGTGAGTGTATTGAGGACTGAATCTAATCTTTTGTAAGAAAGATGACCTGAGTTTTCTTGAGGGAGGCCGTCATTCTGTTGCATGTAAGTACTTTTTCAAGTTATTGAACGTGTTGTTGAGTTGCATGACTATATAGATATATTACTTAATGTAATCAAATTAGACAATCATCAATGGAATATTTGAGGTGATCTAAAAGCTGTAAGAATGCATATGGGTATCCAATCAATTATATGAACTATTACTCATAAATGTGACTAGGCCATCGTAAGAGGGATGTCAGTCTAATTACTTATAGGAAGAGATTATTACTAATTTGTCATTGGTTAATATAACAATCCTTAGATTATATTTAACTACTAAAGGAAATATCCACACGTGATAACTAATTATAATTCAAAAAATAATATAAATACATTATCATAAGATCAGTACCTCTTAATGACTATATAATGTATATATACTATATATATATATATATATTATAAACAACATATATATATTACCTCAGTATGGCTCAGAAAATTATTCTAGTGACCTACATAGGCCTTTCTGGTGATAAGGATGCTCAGCTATAAAGAATAAACTAGGTATGTGAGTATACTAGTATTATGACAGATAGATATTAAGAGAAAGGAATATATATTAAAGTATATACTCTAATATTATATCATATAGGTTATACCTCACTATTGTATCAGAGAATTTGGTGTGTATTATACGCGGAATAGATAATGATACTATTATATACATATTGGGTAGACAAATTATATTTACACAGTATGTATGAGTAAATGAATATGAGTATAATTTATATACATTAGAATAGAAGCAAGTAATCCAAAAAATAATCAATACATCATTAATAAATGCATAAAAATATTTAATCATGACTTATTATAGATAATAATAAGAGAATAAATAGATAATGTATAATGAAATAATAGTGATAATAATAATATATGACATAAATATATGACATATATGAATAATTAATCCAAGATAACATAATAATAAATAAAACATAATACAAAAGATTGTAAATATGAACTAAAATATTAATCTAAAATAATAGTTATATCAATAGAAGTTCATTAATTATTATAAAACAATGTTACTTACTACTAGTCATAACTCAAGGAATTGTAATTTTATATCTAATTATTAATGTGTCTCCCTGCGTGTGAAACATATATGTCACTTTAAGAAAAGTGCCTAAGTTGATACCTCACTTTCACGCGAGTGACCAGATTTGGATATATAAAACGGAATTGAACTTTATTTTATTCTCGTTACAGAATAACGATGCTTCGGCTTCGAATTCCAAGCAGAGGTACTTTGCTTTGAGCTTTCCGACCCTAAAATAACTCAAGGAAAAACTACATACTGCCTAGCCTATAAGAAATTTAAGTAAGTGATAAAGTATTTTTGAGTAGATAAAGCAATGAAACTTTATAATATACATACTCATAATAGTGGTATTAACTTAAACGCTTATTTATTTTTGCGTAATCATTTTTCTACAGTATAATATAGATTATTTTAATTATAAGATTAACAACTGTGTGTCTAAATTAAGGGAATTTATAGTATAAATAGGTCCGCATTTGGATCCTAATAGGAGATAATAAGAGATAATAATAATAAAGATAATCTTTATCATAAGATTAAACTGAGAGTAGAATATAATTAAGATAATAGTACATGAAAAGGTGATTATAGTTAGAATTTATAATTAGTAGGTCCTCATTTGAATCCTAATAGTTTTATAAGATTAAACTGAGAGTAGAATTATAATTAAGATAATAGTATATGAAAATGTGATTATAGTTAGAATTTATAATTAGCGAGTCCTACATTGGACCAAGATAATCTTGTATAAGCATACAAGATTATGGAAAAATCTTTACAGATCAGAGCTTAAAACTAAATTGAAAGAAAAAAATAGTAATATTAAATAATAAAATAATAATATATAATATTGACTATAGATGAATATAATGAGTGAATATAGAGAAATTAATAAAATAATAATATAATAGTCATCCTAAAAGAGAATTATTAAAAGTTAATCAATAATAATTATTCCATTAATTAATTTTTTTTTTCTCATTCTTAGTTGATGTATCTAATTGTGCGTAACTCACCATAATAGATACTAGAGTAAGGAAAAATAGATGAATAATACGAATGAATGAAATATGAGATAATAATGATGAAAAATAAATTAATAATATATAATCAAAATTGGTTTGGCGATTTAATTATTATCATACTTTATATTTATTACTATACATTATATCTTTGTTACATCTGCCATTATATGTTTTGTCATTTTTTATTTTCTAGTTCACTTATTCTAGTCTATAGATAGAATAAATATTATTATTAATGTAGTGGGTAATATTAATAACACGGATTGATATGTTAATTACGGGTAGCTAGAAGGATACACAAGAAGCTGAAGATAAAGATATACCTATTTAATTTATTATCATTTTTTTAATTACGATAGTTTGTGCTATTGACCACTTCCCTATAAATAAGTAATAGAAAAAGGGATCCTATACAGACTCATTTCATTAAAATTCGTGAAGGATAGTACCATTTCCATTGTAAATTTTAAGCCAAAAACAAAAGCCCAATACGGTTATGGTTCGATAATAGTAGAGAAGAGCGCGAATTGTTTAAGAGGAGCGCAGCACAATACATGCACACCACACACTTACAAGAAAAGTAAATAATCTCGAGAGTACGACAGAAAATGACTATACAGTGTGAATTGAGAGCGAGGGAGTATAAAAATTAACGACAATGTGAACGTCAAATAAAAAAAAAATTATAAAAAAAAAACTAAAAAAAGAAAAAGAACTTCGTGTAAGACACTGTTTGGAGAAAACCTTTTTATGGTCTACACTGTAAGAGTTGATTTCTCAAATGTTCGTACTAGGAAAATATGATTACAATTCAAGCGACCCAGGCTTTTTATGTATATGAGCCAATACTCGAAGACCAAGTTTGGTGAATTTTTTACAACAAATATAACTGAAGGAGATAAATATTTTTTACTTATCAATGCTTGTATCCATATCCTTCTCCCATTGTCTACACACGCACACACATAAATATAATATATATACTATATATATATAATATATATATTAATAATAATATATTATAATTAATATATATATAAATATAATATATATATATATTATATAATAATATATATAATATATATTAATATTATATATATTATATATAATATTAATTAATATTATATATATAATATTATATTATATAATATATATTATAAAATTTATTAAATTATATATATAATGATTATATACTGTAAATAGATACAAGAATATAAAGATATTAGGATAGAACAGATAAAGATATAGAAGATGACACAATAATAAAATACACAGTCTATTCTAGGGTCACCCACAAAGACACATTGCAGCATAATGGGTCTACGACTGAAGTACGAACAAGGACTTATGCATGACCCGATATATATCTCACGAATACACTGGACGAATGAATAAAAGTGCCACGAGAACCAAACACTTTCCTTTAAATAAATGATCACATGAGCTGTCGAGATAGAAGATCCCGCTCACTTGTACGTAGAAAGAATAAAAATTCACGTTATAAACAATATGTTTATTACTCTATGTCTTTTCACATAAAATACGTTCTCAGACTACAATATCAGAAACTGAAAGGCTCATATATATATTCCAGCTAGAACTCATCCTTGTATATGATAGTGAAGAATACTTATAGGAACCATATGCTTCATTGGGTGTCTGAATTTCCTACCCCATATTATATTATATTTACTCAATATTAGTGATGGGACGCATATGTTATTCACCGTTATAATATATATATATATAATATTTATATAGTTTTTATAAATTATGTACATTTCCGTATATTGGGTATATATACAGAATGTAACACAAATTGACAATCAAGTAAAATGATGGAAATTTGAATTTTAGTTTACAAACATTATTAGTATTACAAGATTGAGAGTCCTCAGCGAATCGTACCCCTAAGTTTCAGCTATATATACTACTGAGCCATGGTACGAGTGTTGTGAGTTTAGACTAAGGATCATGTATATATTATAGTAGTTTTTTTATAAGTAAACAAATGAGCTCAGGACTCTTATATATTATATAATAGGTAATATATATCTTTATATTTAACAATTTTGAAAAAAAATATATTGATATTTTTTTTAGGTATAAAGGGAATATTATTATTTCACCTATTCAGAATGCAAGAGGAAGATATAATATAGTATATAATAAATAGATGTAGATACGTGAGTATAAGAGGTATATAATAGTAATCATAATGAGTAATATAATTTAAATATATAGTGAATTAAAATATACCTATATCTTATATATACTTTAATATTTATATAGTTACATATATATATATATTATATAAATAATATTATTTATATCATATATATAAATAATATATATTTATTGACATCTATTAAATTCAAATAAAAATTATTTAATAATTAATAATTTAATTATATCTACTATATTAAATCTTTGATTCATTATTGATATATTATTATTTTTAATTATTTTTTACGTTAATATTCACAATTTATATATACTATAAATTTGTTCGTACTTTTATTTAATAATAAATATAAAATATAAATATTATTATTTAGCGACATTTATGATTGTGATTATATGTCATGTAGTGTATAAATTATCGTTGTATATCTGATCTATTAGATTAAAATTTCAGCTTTTTAACTGATGTCAATTCATAGCGGTATAACTATAGTTTTTATTATGAAATATATAATTAGTGCAGTCTTTGTCGCTTATTGACGGTAACTTAATATTTTTTACTACTATATTTATGCTCGAGTATATCATGTTTATGCGTATTTTTAGCTCTAATAATTTTATAAAATTAGCTATAGCGCTATATACCTAGTCCCACCACCTCTTAGATTAATAATATATTAACATTAAAAATAAAATTTATTTTTATAAACTTGATCAAATTTACTCATTTAAATTAGTGTTTTTAAGTATGACGAGTATTAACAATAAAATAATTTGTTAAAAGCTTAGAGTAATATAAAAAATAATCCTATCTCTCAACAAAACGTATCTATATATATATATTATATATATATATTAAATTATATATATATATTATATATATATATATAGTATTATTATATATATTATATATATATATATATAAATATATATATTAATAATTAATATATAATATATATATATATATAATATATATATATATATAGATATAATATAATTATTAAATATAATATATATTAATATAATTATATATATATTATTAATATATATTAATAGATAATATATATATTATATATATTAATATATTAATATATATATATATAAGTAATATATATATTAATATATTATATAAATTATATTATAAGCTAATTCTTTCGAAATAAGCAAACAAATAATACTAACTTAATATATAATAATTAAATATGTATTAATATTATTATATAGTATGGTATAGGTTATTATAACACATTCTATGTAAGTAATAATTGAAAATAATGTAGGTCCATATATAATAATTATATATAATTACTATAGTATTACACAAATTAAATAAAAATTTGCCCATATACATAAGCACTAATCACAATTTTAAAAATATAGGTATATTCATAAATATATAGATATATATATATAATCTTTTAATTATTATTATGTATATATTTATATTAGTGGGATATATAATTTATATACGTTATATCTATATATATATTTATGATATATTTATAGTTGGTTATTTTCGCTTGACACTTTAAGCTCCCGAAAGATGGAAGAGAGGCAACATTTTATTACCCTTTATTTTCAGTTAGATTTTATACATAATTATTTCTGTTGTTGTGTGTAAATGTAGATGTATAATTTTTTGTTAATATATGTTTTTTAATTAGTAAATATAATAATAAATATAATTATATATATATTATATATAGTATATATATATATACTATAAATTAAATATTTAATTTAAATATAATTATAAATAATAAATTAAAATATGATAATAAATAGTATAATATATATATTATAAAAAATATATAAATAATTAATAATATATTAAATAACTATTATATAAATTAATTATTAAATATATTATTTAAGTAGAATATATATATCTCACTCACTCACTAACTTTCTAAGTATATTATTTAGTATATAATACTTATTAAATAAAAATTTTTTTATAATAGATTTATTTCCTAAAACATTCTAATAATAATATTATAAATCTAATTTTTAATGTATGATTATCATATTAAAAATAATTATACTTTATCTGTATATATAAATATTATCAAATCTTTAATAAACAATAACGAAAAAAATGTAAATAGTTTTGAGATATATATGTAAGTTAAATATAAATTAAGATATACTATTAATTATATTTAATATTTACATACATTATTTATATATCCCGTATAATACGTGCTAGCTTTCGATTATTAAGAACTTGAGACTCAATCATAAGTAGTAGATATTTAATATGTCTGTATTGATAAAGATAACAGTAAAATAATAATAATCAAGTAGAGGTGATTATAACAACTATATTAATAATAATTAATATAAATAATAATAATAATAGATAATAATATTAATAAATAATAATAATAATTATAAAATTAAAAAATTATTTAATAAATTATCAAAACAAGAATTATAAAATAACATTTAAACGGAGTCCATTAAGAATGAAAAGTATAAGAATATAAAAAAATAATTAATTTTATGTGTTTCAATTGTAAACGGACGATATATTGTTTCCTCTTTATCTTGTAATATTAGCGTATATGAAATTGAGAGTAATAGATATAATAGATCAACTACCGATCTCATAATAATATATTTAAATGAGATGTGAATTAAATTACTGAATAAATAATCACATAATAATAATAATAATAATAACTCGATAATAATAATAATAACAATAATTAAATATAATAATAACTTAGTTATTGTAAAATAAGTTGGTAATGAGGAATAACTTTAATATTATCTTTAATCCAATTATATATTATATAAACCTAAATAATTGAGTTTGTCAGTAATGAAGTTACTTTTCTTATGAGCTAAATAATGTTAAAGACACAAAATCTTCGTTTAATCATAGTGAGAATAATTAAGTGATTAAAAACATAAAATAATAAGATTGTTAATTTGAAAAATGAGTACTCTCATGTGATCACTCTCTAACTCAATAAAATCGAATTATATCGAGATATACTAGATGATATAATAGAATAACATAATACTCAATATAACTGTCGAAAATACGATTAACTCACTATCATAGATAATCTAAATGAGCGATCTCAGATTGATATAAAATAATTTTATAAAATTAATTAGATTACAATACATATAATACGTATAATGATAATAATAAAATAATAATAACATTATAATCGATTAGATTACTCAAGTGAATCCAATAATAGCCAACTTGGTTATAATAATAGTAAAAAATATATTATTTATTACAATAATTTACTAAACTATGATACCTAAAAAATAGGAATAATAAATAAAATAATAATAAAATAATAATAATAATAATAATTAATAAAATAATAATAATATAATATAAGAAAATAATAATAACGATATAGTGCTAATAAAACACGAAATTGATAAATAAACAAAAAATATTTAAGTGTTTATTAATTAATATTATATATATTATGAGATGATAATATAATTAATATATATATAATAATGCTATTAATCCTCTGCAACATTATATTTATATTCTCTTTTGTTCATGTCAATTATTTAATGTGAGTCTTTATGAGTATATAGTGAGAGTATTCAAAAATATTTAAGTCGATAATATATATACGAATATGACACTTCTTACATCTTTATAATTAGATATAAAGTCTATTATATATATATTAAATATATATATAGTATCACATTTTGTGTAAGTGATTTGAAGATAAGAAAATATTATTTATATATATATTATACGAATTAAGATTTATACTGTAATATTTATATTTTTAACATTATTATTATCTGATAAATAATGTTATTATATTATGTATATTGTTTTTATTAATTTAAAATATTCTCATAATATGATTGATTAGAATTTCGTGATATTACAGATATATTTAATAGATATTATAAATTATTACTTAAATGCGGCCAATATTCCTTCATCAAAGTTTTTTATCACAAGCTTGAACATAGGTATTGAGTTATGCTTACCTGTTAATAACTAAAATATTTAGTCAGATAGATCCTATTGTTGAATAATAATATAGTGTAGTGAGGTACTCTCTCACTCACGAATAGAATGTATAAGCGCACGCATTTCAGTTGTTACAGAAGTAGTTTATAGTTTTGGCCAAAGCTATCAAATACTTAATTAAACTCAGTAGTTGATTATTTAAAGTCCACAAAATGAGATTGACCATTGCCTATTAGACAACTACTAATGCAGATATATATAGTTAAGACCAATTGTCATTAATGTAATTACTAAATATACGATAAACAGTTTTATATTAGTGAATAAAGTAGTCTCGGAATGCAAAAAACATAGTATAGCATTTATTACTAAGTTATTCGTATATTATATGCTAATAATTTTTAGCATGACAACTCTTTTTATTATGCAATTTCTAATATAAAAACAACATATTAAAATGATCTATTATATATATATATTTTTCCTAAAAATATATGATGAGTGAGATATATTTATATAATATATAGTAGTGTCTTATATTATACACATTAATTCGTTTTTTGAGGTTAATAAAAATATATACATATATATTATGTTGTAATTTTCAAAAAAATATTTTATAATATAAATTAAAATACTCGTATTATTGCATTATTATGATTATTATTATTATTTGATTTACTTATTGTATTACTTGATTTTTATTATTTATTTACTCACTTGTTTAATCAATTAAAGTAGATGATAAATATATGATTAATTAATTAAAATAATATAATATTAAATTAATAATAATATTAATAATAATATAATATAATAATATATAATAGACTAATAATAATATATATAATAAGTAATAAATGAGTGAGTCACGTGAAAAATAACGATAATAAATAGTTACCAATGGTAGTATAGTAGCACATCATCAGTGAATAGATGAATAGATAAAATAAATAATTCGTGATTTCTAATTGGCTCCCCATATCTCAGTTCGGATCGATCATTAAATAAAATATGATGAATATATTTCTTTATAAATTAAAATTAATAATAATATATAAATAGATTAAATAAATATGTTTTTATTAGAAAATTAATTTTTGACTTATAATATTTAATGTTAGTGTATGACCAATTTGTTGCCGTTTTTGTATATATAGTTTATTTATCACTCATAAGAATTATTATTTGCATTATTAGTTACTTAGACACTTTGATCTACTTCACAATCTGTACTCGTGATTCTCTCAATGTAAATAATTGCGTCACACAGCTCAACGTTAACTGAGAACATATATTCCACTCTCTCGATTATTTATCTTCATGGTTCATGTTGGTTAGATTCGAGATATATAAATGATAATTAACTTTATCTTATCTATCAGATACTACTGACGACTATATCTACATTAACGTACCTTACTAACTAATATAATAATCAATAAATTAATAATTAGAGTAAATGAATAATAATAATGTTTTGCTTTTGTAATCATTAAAATTAAATAAAATAATAAATTAAAAAATGCCGTTTGAATTTTCCTTTACTTGTGAATGATTCTTTATTTATGAGATTATTTAATTTTGTTTGTTATTGTAAGTGTATTATTATCATGTAAAATATTTTACTCCATCTCATCTCATGTAAACTTTGATCTGAATTATTAATTTAGGTTCACTCTCTTAATTATTTATATTAATAGATATAAATATGATAAATCAGCATATATTATCCAAGTAACCAAGATATAATTCACCTCCTAAATTAATCTCCCTTCATATAATCAATTAAAGTGTATATAAAGACACAAATAATTAATAAATCTCTAATAATAATGCAATAAATAATAATGAATATCTCACAATAATCATATAAAAATCTATACGTGAATACTATAAACTTAATATTATGACTATTCACTCTTATCTTCTTATTTAAATTTGTATATTTAGTAGTCATTTTGTTCTATCAAAATTATAATTATTGTGTATTACCTCTCAATTTTTTTCATTTTGAAATATAATTATACTGATTATTAGATATTTTATCGATAATTTAATATTTTAACGAAGATAACTACAGATTATGTTTAATTAGAACCTACCCCAATACCATAGAAATAAAATAATATAATACATAGATAATCAAACATTAAGCTACCAAACAAAACCTAATAATAATTTAATATAAATTAATATTATTTGAATAATATATAATTGAATAATAATATTAATAATATAACTAATAACTAATAAATCACACATCAGAGATTCTTTAAAGAATTTTTATTACATGAAAAACACAATACGAGGTGGCCTGCTTCGTAGGACGTCTCACAGTTTTTCTAATGAAGAGATAATCAAAGCGATTTGTCTCTCTGTCTTTGGTACAAAGGATATTACATAGAGTGCTGGGTTACAGCTCTAAGTTTGGATTGTTGGTATAATAATAATATACATACATAATCAACTAACCTTATATAAATAAACATGATGTAGAGTAATGAATAAAATAGATACATATTAATACATATAAAATTAATTGAAAGACCTATAGAGAACAACTATATGGAAAAATAAAATAATATCTCACTTAAAGGTACTCTTTCGTTATACATAACAACACACATGACTTTGTATAACTCTCTCTATTTAAGTCGAGAGCTTAAATATTAACATAAAAGAATTAGCTATCTCACAATGTAGTCCTGTACATCCATCTGCACACAAATTTACTTGCGTTTAGAGATACTACAAACTACTAAAGTTTGGAGTTGTTTGCTATAATAAATAATAATAATAATAATGTAATAACATTATATAATATAATAATACTGTTATTCTCAATTAAATAATTATATAATAGTGAATAAATTAATTAATCAAATGAATAATAAAAATTATGTGAATAAAGAGATGAACTCTATTAAATAAAATTTATATACACATATATATATTATAATAAATTAAAGTTTAATAATTAGATTAATAATCTATATATCTCGAGTCTAGTTATATAGATACTAATTAAAAATATACTAATAAATAAGTTATATTTATTACTTGAAACGATAGAATAATACATAACTTTCAAGTATCTTAAATCAGGATTTTACTTACAAAGTCAAATAACCCAAGTAATATTAAAATTATCTATGAATAAATATAAATGTGTATATAATAATTAACAATTGATGAAATATATATATGAATAAATACATTAATATGTCAGTAAAATTAATCAATATAATACATCCGTAATAATTACAATAAATATATAACAAAATTATGTTTAATTGCTAGTCATTAAGTGTCTTATTTATGTTAAAGAGTCTACATTATACTGTTATGTATATCAACTCCGAATCGTGAATCTGATCTTGAAACCAGTAAATTTGCATTATTATTATTATATAATATATTATAATTATTATCGAGCTATTATATATTATATAATGTGATTAATATATATATTTTAATATATAACTTGTTATCATCCACAATATTCAGTTGAAATTTAATTAATTTATAATAATATTATACCATATTATTATTACATTAATATGTTTCTACTGTTATTAAAATTATATTTAAAATATACCTAGCAGTGCAAATTAAGTTAAATATGATTAACAAATTATTTCTTTATTCAGAATTATTCTTCTATTATTATATACCAAGAAACTTTCTAATGCTATATAGACTTTCAATAAAGTAAAGATAAAGTAGCTACGGGGTAGTATATAATTATTGAAACTCGTAACTATCATCATAACTAAAGACACTACTCTCACATAAATAATTATATAAGTTCAGAATATATATATATACCTGTATATATATTTACCATAAATTAAAAGCATATTATTAAATGCATCATTTTAAGAACTAACCAGCAAGTGAATGCAATAAAAGTACTCGACTATATTACCAAATATCAACCATTGTGAAGTGATTAATGTACCCAATGTAATGTGCCCATCCGCAATGTTGAGGAACACTACGTCTCATGACACTATATTTTGAAATAGCGTTGAACACAGAACTCGTCAATCTCTCGTGCTACTTCGTCCTCGTCATCTCTCTCCTACTTTTTCTCTCTCTCTCTCTCTCTGCTACCATTTCTTCATTAAACTTCCCATATATAAATCTCACCTTTTTTATCATATTTCTATTTGAATATATAACTATTTCAAAAAACTGGCGTACTAGATATATAATAATAGTCATATATATCATATTAATAGACTATAGTGGAATAAAAAGTTCTAATAAAACTGCAAAGAAAGAATGTGTAATCAAGAATGAAATGTTTAAGTTCAGAAGAAACCCTCTAGGTAAAATGAGTCGCGAAAAAGGGAGTATCATAGAGAGACCGACAGCGAACCAGACAGAGACATTAAAATTTTAATGTATTATATCTGTAGACTAAATATAGAGAGAGATAATTAGAGAGAGATAGATAGATAGATAGAATATTGATAAGATAGATAAAGATAAATTAGTTAATATAATAGGTTAAATACATACATAGATTCTAGGATAGTCACAATGAAGGATATATTATAGAATTGCTGACAGGAAGTAGATAGATGTAGATTCACAAGTAGTATTTAGAGACGAAACTGCTAGTTTACGGCGGAAAATGAGTGTAGATAATAATAAGAATAAATATAATATAGATTAGATAGACTATGATAGATTATGCTACATATAGTTAAATAAGAATAGTAGTTTATCATAAGATTAATATTTATAGAGATATTAAATATGTACACTGATGTAATTAAGTAGAAAATTAAGCCAAGTTTGATGAATAACTTAAGTAAATAAATAAATAAATAAATAAATCACTAAATAAATACATATTATAATATAATATAAATTAATATAATAGTAAATAATAATAATTAGAATAGTAATATATCAATACTATTATTATAGATATATTTATTTTTAAATATCATTAATACTCACAATAAAATCAATTTAGTATAATCACACTAATGGGAAGTAAGTAATAATAATGGTAACCTTGATCAACTAACTAATTAAAATAACAATAATCATATGACAAGTGAACAATTACTATATATCTAAATTTAACAAATAAAATGCCCTCACTATAGAAAAGATATATGAAATAATTAATAAATGAGAACAGAATAGAATTTATATACACTTTTCCATAGGATAGATATAAATAATTTTTATATTATTTCTTATGTTAATTTATATGTGACTATTTTACTTCTCCTATCCTTGAGTAAGCTCTTCTTCCGTTATATATATATATATAAAAAGGATTTAGCAGGTATATGTTGAATAATTCCCATAGAGAGGTGTTATTACCCTTCGGGTAGTCTTACTATAGTTAATAACATTATAAAACCTATGATTATTATTATCATATATATTATATGATATATAGTACATTATATATATATAATATATATTATATATATAGTATATATATAATATATATATATATTATTATATTTATCATTGGCTATATAACGTACCTAGCTTTTGGAGTAGTAGGCAGAGTATAGGCAATCAGTATACCTACTTGACCTTAGTTGAGCTTCAAAAAAATAATTTAAAAATAAATGAATTCAAGCATATATATATAATATTAATATATATATATAATATTATATAATATAATAATATATTATAATATATTATATAATAATTTAAATTTTAAAATGATATATTTTTGTACATTGACAACAGAGGTTACATAACTGAAAATCGCAATATCTTAAATAACTATATATAAATATTCATTTATATAAGTGTCATATTAATGATAAGTGATAAGAGAATGATATCTCTTATAGACTTTCGAATAGGCATAGCACTAACTCTATAATATTCTCAGACATAAAACTAATTTCTTTACTCGATAATCCTTATGTTTAATAGCCTTAGCACACTATCCGGTAGGTATATATTTAAATAAACTTCTCGAGTCAAAAAAAATAATTATTTACTCTTAGATTCAAATATGGAAAATTACGTTCGGCGATTTTGGCAAGGGAATACTACACATTAGCTTACAGTATTTGGCCACAAATTAATAATTTTATCTTTTTTTTATAGGAAACTTATATTTTTTTTTGTTCTTATATCTCTGAGGCTTTGGGCAACTTGTGGATTATATATATAACATATATATATATAAATAATATATATAATATAATATATATATATGTTATATAGTCAAAGATAAACTATGTCGATGTGTTGATTTTAGGCATATTTTATTTCATTATTAATAATTTATTTTACTTACGATTATATTATATTTATTCTGATTTTATAATTGAGTTTTGGGAAAAGTTTCCTATTTTTTCCAAGTAACCCTCAATGACATCATTTCATATTCAACAGAATTGTACTTTATACTTAATACAGAGGATTTAAAACACACAATCGTTGAGAAAAAAAATAGCTTCAGTAAACTGTATTATATTATTTTAAATATGACCTGTTCACTGCGGAAATTTTTACATATTAACTCATGAGTACTCTCATAGAATCTTAGCTTAGTAAAAGATAATCCTGAGCCGTTGAGTCGAACAGAGTATCTATTCTTAGGATTGAGCGAATTGTTAATGCTTGCGCGCTACATTCTTCGATTACCTATGCGATATTACCGATTCTGTGCCGTTTAAATTCGTACAAAGGTGCCATAAAAGCTTGTGAAGCTATTTTAAAGATATAGGGAGCTAATTTTCATATATGTAATTTTATTAATATATTTATATTTATTACTATAATTTTATTATTTTAACAATGTATTGTAATATAAAATATTTACTGAAGTTTATATAAATACTGGGATATTGAATAGAATCTTGATTGACTTCGCTCTACTGATTGTCTCAAGAGTTATTAAAAATTTTTCGTATAAGTTTATTATAAGCCAATTGAAATTGAAAATCAATAATAAGTGGAACCATTCATTATCTTAAATTACATTGTTGCTAAATGTAAGTAATATATATATATGATATATATATTATAGTATAATTATATATATATTATATATATTATATTATTACTATTAAGTAACTAATATATTTATATACATATTATATTATTAACGTACTTATATATTAGATTTAGATACATTAATGTATATATATATATATATAATATATATAATATATATATATATAAGTAATATAAGTAATATATATATATATATTATATATATATATTAATATTATATATTATATATAATTATTATATATAATTTATACCTTTATAAATAAAGCTTATTAATTATTCACAATGTATTTTATTTTTAATATAAACTATTATCGATATATATATTATTATTTAATATTTACTGGCTCTTTATTCACTCTTCTGTTACAAGACTAATATATAGTATGATCAGCATAAGAGTTAATATACATCTAAAAAAAGAATTATTTTTTATTAGCTAACCACATTTGTATAGAAATTATTCTTTATTAACTGCTTAATATTAAACAATGTAAATATAAATACATAGAGAAACATATTTTACATGATAGAAACTTAATAGTATATATATTATATATAAGTATAAGTAAGTATAATTACTATTTAGTTTTACAATTTTATTTACTTACGTTTATCTGATGATGACGGATTGTGTACTGATCAGGATATGGTAGTGTAAGTAGGTTAGAATAAGTTAGTTAGGTTATAAATTAGTTAGTTATATTTTGTTAAGGTTATTTAATGAATTTAGGATTAAGTTGTAGTTTTTAGTTACACATTATCTTTCTATCTCATATGATATTATTTCCTTACCAGACGTGTAGTGCCGCTACTAGTGTCTTTTGAGTGTTTACTATTACATACATTTCTGAAATTGTTCATATGATACCTAGTATTGATTAGTATAATTGTATGTTAATAAATTAAATTCACTTAAATTTCATTATATATATCCTTTCCACTCATCCTTTAATGACACAGTGTTCCTTTCTTCACTGATAAATATTCTTATGTATGATAATTTTCTCTTAGCTTATATTGATCATATATTACTGAATTCTTAATACCGGGACAAAGTAAACACTTATATATATACTTCCTTCTACTTACTAGATATCCTACTCAGTCATACCACCCCACTATTTTCACTATTTAACTCTATATATTGTATATCTTTTCAAAACACAGTATTCTCGTCCGTAATCTCTAATATCGAAACTTTTTAGCACTCATATTCTAATATATGAAGCATTATAGCTGATTTGAACTATTCATCACCACACACACTTCTCTTATCATAATGCATCGAGTGACAACCCAATATTACAACAGCTCTAAATTATATATGTAGAAGAGAATCACCATAAGAAACATTTTTGGCACTATACATCGTTAACAAATAAAAGAATCAATTAATTATTTATATTACCTTTCGTATATTGTGAGTATGTCAGAACGATATATTCAATGTTAGTCAATGAGAGTGTCAATGTTAGCAATTTCCCATTTTTTACATTAAAATAAAAAACAAATTCCTGTATATTATTATCAATGTATTATCTAATTTTCCATTTTTAATACATTTTCATCACAAGTTATTTAATATATAAATTTGAATAAAATTAGTATTTGGAAATGATAAATGACTTAATAATATTCGAGTACAAACAATTCTACAATTATATTTTAATATACTATCTGTATCAAATAATAATTATTTTTATACAATTTGTAATTAATACAATTAGCCAAAATGTACTTTTCATTAAAATATTACGCTAAACATACATCGTAAAAATGATAATCGCGAAGCACATCAATCACTAATTCATGAGCAGGAAAATAATAGACATCAGGAAACTTATCTACAAGATGATGTACCACTTCATTATTTAATTTTCTTTTATTTATCAAATTATTTTTAATGCAACTGTACGGGAATATTTAGTTATTTCAATTACATATCTATTTTAATTTAAATTCACTTAAATTTAACTATTTTTATAAAAGATGTTACTGTAAAAAAATTACCCATTAGTTTTATCACTTATTCACGATATAATAAATATAATACTATATATTTTATTATTATATATATTATATATATATATTATATATAGTATTATATAATAATAGATAAAATTGTATTATTGTACTTACTATTATAATATATACTATTTTATTATATATATAATATATAATATATATATATATATATATTGTGTGAAAGCGGCATAAACCCAGGATATAATTCTCTTCTCAAATTATTGGAAGAAAGAATAATAAGGTAAAAATAATACTATAATATTATATATTATAATATATATTATAATATATTATATATATATTATATATAATTATATATATATTATATTATATATATATATATAACATCAACCATTATGATAAAATTGCATTCATTTCTTCCCCTACTGTAGTAAAATTTTGATATCAAATTTATATTCATTTTATTTAGATAAAGATTTAAAATATTTAATCGGTGTATTTCAAAAATATTTTAATTTTTCTAATACCTTCGTCCTTCAGTTCAAAAGTGTACTAGTATTTTTGTTATGAATTTTTTATGTATCTTATACATAAGTAAAAAATATATATAAATAGTGAGAGTTCTAAATAAAT
>JABUQX010049244.1:5000-31329 GCA_015478945.1 Trachelipus rathkii | reverse complement strand
AGTTTTGGCCGTTCAGGCGGACAGATAGGAAATAGGGGCCGATGAGATGGTGACCCAGTAATCCCTGCCACACATTACATTTAAATTTGTGCTGGTAATGGTGCTCCCTGATTGCATGAGGATTCTCCTTCGCCCACATGTGACTGTTCCTCTCGTTGTAACTTGTGAGTGCTACGTCTACTGAAGATGGCTTCGTACGTCCACAGCACTAGCTCTGGGAAGCGTCTGTTCGTATTACATTACCCGATGAACCATTCACAGAAGTTTAGTCGACGTCCTATGTCGGTAGGCATTAAATGCTGTACACATTGCAAATGATATACATGGCTTCCATCCGCCGCCAGTGTTCTCCATATTGCTGAACGTGGAGCAGCAAGTTAGCCCGACGTTCTACGTACATTCGATGAAGGGTTTGCGTCAAAATACCGGGAATGTCAAGGGAACGATGGCGGTGGCGAGTACCGCATAAACTCCATCCGTAATGCCAGCCGGTCTAAATGTCCAAGTATCATATAATTGCTGATACGTCCTCGTGAAAACAAACCTATGCGGCAACCGTCTCGTTGGATACCGCACGGCATATGAACGCAGAACCTAACTTCCATTTTCGTCACACAATCCGTACACACACACACAATTTAGGCACATTCCCTGTTGGAATACATGTGAAGCATCGAAAAACGTATGTAATATTATGATACACGAATATTACGACACGACAATATTAAGACAATGTGAGCGGTGGAGACGTCACACTTGTATGTTGGTAAACTAACCCTGCGATAGGTTATCGCTTGACTCATTGTGGAGGTGCAATCTCGTTGGTTGTCGTTTACCCACACACTACGTCCATATATCGCGTCTCGCACTTTAGTTTGCCGGTGTCGCAATATTTATCTTATACAGTTGACTGGTATGAACTGTATCTCCGTAAGGAAACACTAACGAGCATGCATGTATAGAGTAATATGCTCCTATTTTTCATCAATGTATATGAAGTAGGCGGCCGTTTCCATTTCTGGGGACTCTTCTCTCTCTCTCTCTCTCTCTCTCTCTCTCTCTCTCTCTCTCTCCTCTCTTCTCTCTCTCTCTCTCTCTCTCTCTCTCTCTCTCTCTCTCTCTCTCTCTCTCTCTCTCTCTATATATATATATATATATATATATATATATATATTATATATATATATATTTTTTATCTATATATATTTATTTTCTAAAAATATATATATATATATATATATATACTAATATATATATATATATATATATTTAGGCAAATTGTTTAAACCCATTCTGCGTACTAGAATCTTCGAGCTATATCCTTTTCTTATCCCTATATACTGCTCATACATTTCAAGTGTTTTGGGAAAACGTTTATGGTAGTTTTGATGCCTTATCTTACTTCTTTGTTTTCACTTTGAATCTAATTACTGCTTTGGAGGGAGGGGTTTCTTAGAGTGTACAGAGTACATATTTTACGTAGTTCTTCCTGGTAGGAAAGAATACCTCCGTTTTTTCTCCCTTCAACTATAATAAGCAAACATAGTTTAACCTTGGCTCCTCTCATGCAATTCACCTCTTGGACGTTACTTTCAAAAATTATTTTCATCTACAAACTCCCGAAACTTACTGCTTTTATTTTATTTCGAAATCGAGCACCAAAAAATCGTTTCTCTGAGGAAAATGCAATAATTACTCCTCCATCTTCCTTCAACTCCTTCATATTTTTTTCTAAAGATGTAGTTCCTTGTCTCTTAGAACTTAACTCTAAAAAGACAAACGTTTCCTGTTAAACTTTTGTGATAAATTTCAAAAGTTGAGCTTATTAGTTTGCACTCTACCTTTGTAACCTGTGCTTATAAACCTTCCCTGCTACTAGAATTATTTCTTTCAATCAATGTACAGAAAAAGAGAGAACCCATATCAACCTTTTAACTGTCATACCATTCTAATTATTTTCAAATTTATGCAAAGCTGCAAAATATAAAAAGAAAATTAACTCTTGTAGACTTATAGTTTTAGTAAGGAACGTTCGGCTGGACATCTTTTCCATCTCTCTGATCCTTGGACTTCATGCCAGCAAAATTTCGGAGTTTTTTTCCTGTGGTACTATATAAACAAGGCTTTCAATCGAGTTTAGAAGAATACTTTGATTTCCAAACTTTCATCTTCCCGTAAGTTTTTACGCCATCTACAAGCCTCCTCCAGTAATTTTATCGCCGATTTCAACTCTCATCGTTATACACATCTGAAGGTCACAGTTCATTATATAATTATATAATTTTTTCTACTGTTTGTTGATGACGTTCAATCTATCAATTCATCACCAATTCATTTTTATGTTAGTGTTTCCCCTTTACATTGCCCTTTTTCCTTTGAAAAACAACTCATCTAACAGAAAATCTGTGATGCCAGGAGAGTGATCCTGAAGGAATTGACAAGAATTTTTCTTGTATACCATAATTTCAATTCTTTGATATGCATGTTCCAGGTAATCTTCCTAATAACTAGAGTACTTTCTTGGAAAACAAACTATGTAACTCTTTCTTTGCTCTTAGTAATCTTTCTTCTAAGTTCTCTCGCAAAACAAGTTTTTTTCAGAAGTTAGGATTTTAGGGACTTTTTCACATTTTTTCCATCTCAGTAACTTGCTCAATAAACTGGTATTGTTCGTCTTTGTATGTAACACTAGTCACACATATGAGGTCATTCCACACACACACACACACACACACATCTTATTGAAATGGCAGAATCTAAGGCGTTTCTTTAAATGAATCCACCAACTCTCAAAGAATCTCGCAAAACTTTTCCTATTTGGAAGAATATAACTTTTTCTCTTTACCTCAGTAGTATCACTAACACAAAGAATTTTATATTCTGAGCTCTTTAATCCCATACCTTCTCCTTTGAGGAGTAATTGGCTTTCCAGAGAGAATCATTCTTCCCTGTTCAACTTTCTGACCTAAACTTAGCCACTCATTTCTTCATGTACTCTACTTTTTAAAATTAGATCATTTATTGTTCAACTATTTTGTCTATGTCCTTTGGTTTGGCGCACTTTTAAACGCCGTATTTAAAGGTATTGTACTTCGGCCTTTTGTGTAAATATCTATTTCTGCCTCTGCCCTTTTAATAATAATAATAAATATATATATATATATATATATATATATATATATATATATATATATATATATATATATATATATATATATATATATATATATATATATATATATCATATATATATATATATATATATATATAATAATATATATATATATATATATATTCTTCACACTCCTAAGTGATTCTTCTTAAGTGGTTCATCCTAGTATGGAGGATGTTTTGGTTTTCTTTCCATTCTTTCTTTTCCCTTCATATAACGAAGACAAATACTGCTAGCAAAAAAAAAAAAAAAAAACTCCAGGCATATTACATTAATTTATAAAATAGTTTTATGCAACATCTTTGCTCTCTTACAAACGTTTCGGAGTATTATAATCCATCACCAGTGAGCTAAAAACAAAAAAGAAACACTGCTATTGGAAACTGTATAAAATAAAAAATATTAAAAAGTTTTAAAAAAAAAATTTAAATGATATGTATAAAAGAAATGGTAAGTTAAAGAAAAAAGTTATCAGTTTATATATGAGCAATTGCTAGGGTGCAAGTGATAAATTACAAATTAACTGGAATATAAATTTATAGCACAGTAACCAAATTTTTTTAATTAATAAAAGTTAAATGGAGAACGGTACAATGATAAAAGTTAGATAAACCAGGTCAACCAAAGAACGAAAAAAACTACACTTCGAAGCATTCAGAAGGAGACAAAGGAACAGGTCCCTTAGTATGGACCTAGATGAATGGAGACAAAGAACCGAATTAAGTTGTTTAGGTGGTTGATTGTTCCGGATCTATCAAATCTTGAAACAGCGTGTAATCGAGTGTAACACGATATGTTGTCGAAAGATGGATTAAGACTTTTCGTAAAGAAATATTCGATAATTCGGCCCTCATTCGTTGACTTAAAGTTTTTAATATTGAGAAATTGTCATCAAAGATTGGGAGGTACTGCTGTAATTCATGGTCACGAATTGCGGAAGCTTCCGGGTTGCTGATTGGAAATAAGAGCCCCTTGTGATTTGAGATCCGAATTAAGAGTTGAAGGGAAGTTTCCACTATGTAGTATTCATGGCATTAATCAACAACAAAGGATTTGTAAGCATTTTGAGGATGCGTTCTTTAAAGTGAAAAAATGATCCAATATTAAAGGGGTTTAATGAAATGAATATAACATCAATATGTAGACATGCCTGAATCAGGATCTCTCTGAGTGATTTAATTTAGGTCTGTGATTTCGAGACCTAAAAACGGAAATTTAAGATATATGGTTAATTCAGGACAAAATCTTTGGGACTTGGGAAGAAAGATGTTGTCCAGAAAAGCAGTTAAGATTTTATCCTACAACTAAGGGGGGAATAAATTACAAGTGAAAATTTTAAAAATATGTTATTTCGAAGTTGAATCCAGATCAGTCAAAGCATATCTTGTACGCAAGATCTATTTTATACAATATGCTATTTGGTCTAAAACGAAAAGGGATAAAAATGAAAAAAATTGTACCGAGATTGGCGGAAGAAGGTTTACGGTGCACAGAAGTGCAGAAACCATTTGTCTTTCATTCTGTAATTACATCCAGAAAAGAGAGACGACCTTTATTTTCTAGCTCCATAGTAAATTTAATATTTGTATGTTCGCAATAGTATGGTTCAAAAATTGAGGAGATTGGTCTTTCAAAAAGATGAAACACTCATCAAGATATCTGCGATATAATAAAGGTTTGAAAGCGGGAGGATATTGTTCTAACAATGCCCTCCCGCTTTTAATTTGTAATTTATCACTCTCAATAGTTTATGTATACACTGATTCATTTTTTTCAACTTAGTATTTCTTTTATATACCATTTACTTTTATAAAAAAAATATAACTTGTTATTTTTGGATTTTATACAGTTTCCAGTAAAAGTGTTTCATTTTCGTTTTTAGCTCACTGATGATGGATTAAACTAATCCGAAACATTTGCAAAAGAGAAAAGATAAAGAATAAAATTATATTTAATAAATTAATGTAATATAGTTGGAGTTTTATTAGGAGTATTTGTCATCGTTATAAAAATACGTTTCCCCAGAAATCAACCCATTTCTCATATATATATATATATATATATATATATATATATATATATATATATATATATATATATATATATATATATAAATATATATATATATATATATATATATATATATATATATATCTCTTTCAGCTTTATAGTCAGGATTTATATATATAAAATGTCTCCTATGGTGGGCAAAGACCAGAGGCTACCAGATTCACCAGAGTTAGGGTAACTTCTCAATCTGGATCCAGTTCAAGGGCCGACATGCTCTGACACAAGGCGTTTGAAAGTAGGCCAGTCAAAGGTAGTTGGGCAAATAGGTAAAGGAAGTGTGTTCCAGAGTTTGCCAGTGGAGTAATGTAAGATTAGCATATTGATTAAATCTGTGGCCGGAGATTTCGATAGAGAAAGGATAAGATTGTGTAGCAAGGAGTGCAGCACGAGCCCTCCTCAATGTGGCAGGAATGCGCCCAGAGAGTTCAGAAGAGCAGTGGCCGTTGTAATTGTGATAGTATAAAGTAAATGAGGCAACAATTCAACGGGCAAAAAGAAAATGGAGGCAACTTATGAGAACAAAGGAGTTGAAAGATGAAAAGTTCTTGACTACATCTCATTAAGGAGAGCTGTGTGAGTTGAACCATCGCAGATGTGTGAGTTATATTCTATATAGGGATGAACGTCACCCCTTAAAGATCAAGCAACTGGGATGGTGTGTAGAAATTCTGGAGGCGCATCAGAACACCCAACCTCTTAGAGGCTTGCTTAGAAAGTTTAATTTGTGTGTTTTCGATGTTGTGGTTGTGTGGAAGATTATGTCGACTAATAAGATGAAGGAATGAAGAATTGAAAACAACCATGCTCTCAATACCCGAATTAAAAACTAGAGAAAAATTATCGGCAAGTTGTTCCATGGCTTCCATTCTAGCCTGATCCACTTTCTGTTGAGTTGGACATCTTTCAAAATAAAATAAGTAATAAAGAGTTGAGTCATCATCAAAGGAGTGAATAGATGAAGAAGTAATAGAGATAAAATCATTAATGATAAATAGAAAATTAGTTATTGAAAGGACAGAACCCTGAGGAATACCACTATTTATAGATTTAAAGCATGAACGGTGGCCGTCTACAACTGCTACTAAAGATCGTCCGAAAAAGAAATCAGAGAGAAGGTCACAGAGATAAGGATAGACACCAAGCGATGGAAGTTTAGAAATCAAACTTTGTGCCAGACTTTTTCGAAGAATTTCGATATGTCTAGCGCCACATAGAAAGATTCACCGAAGATCAAAGATAAGATTTGAAGAATTCAGATGTTTCCAACCCTTCCTCTTTAGGATAGATTTAAAAACTTTAGAAAGAACCGAGCTTAGAGCAATATGACTATGGTTGAAAGGTTGAGGAGAGGGGTCCCCTTTTTCTGTCACAGACTGAATGAGCGCATGTTTCCATCAGGAAGTGGATGTCGAAGTAGATAGACAGAGACGAAAAAGTTTACCAAGGCAGAGAAGGTGCAAGCTCGGAATTACAAGTTTTGAGAACCACAGGACGAATACCATAAAGATTGTGCGCCATCTTAGTGTTAAGCTCAGAGACGCGGATATATATATATATATATATAATATATATATATCAATTTTTTCCAAAATGTTAAATTATAATATATAGATTTATAATTATATATCATATATATCTATATATATATAATATAATATATAATAATATATATATATATGAGTATTATATTATATATTTCAGATTCAATTCTTGCCCATCTGGTCGGGAATTTCTCAGTGGGGTAATCGCAATCTTGTTAGTTCAACTCTTTAAAAACTCAACTTCCTCACATCTCCCTCTCAAAAACACCTGAAAACTTTCCTACCCCCTTTCGACGGCTCAAACGTCTCACCTGTTAATTAACAACCTAAGCATTCTTGGATGGAACATAAATAACGAATTGTCTTGGAGACCCATATCACTTCCGTTGCTAAGTCGGCCTCAAAGAATCTGAGAATTCTGTTCAGATTGCGTGAATATTTTCTTCTGCTCAGTTACTCCAGTTATATAAGGGTCTTATCCTCCCCTGTAAAGAGTACTATTCTCACATTTGGGGTGGTTCCGGTTCCAACCTCCTTTTGGATAGGGTTGAGGATAAGGCTGAGACTTATAAACTGTCTCCTACTTTCTGACTCCCTTGACCCTCTTTATCTGCGACGTGACATTGACCCACTATCTCGAGAGAATTGACCATTCGCATTCCTCCACCACTGCGTTGCCCTTGTAACACAAGAGGTGCCTTGCTTTCACATGAATATTGTGTGAAAATTGCAGACTCAAGGCTCGTTCGTTGTGATGCCTCCTTCTTTCCAGCCACATCTGTTTTGCGGAACTCTTTGACTTCATATGTTTTAATTGCTATATTCAATCTTCCTCTTTTTAAAGCCCACTTCTGAGCCCACCTTAGGGAATTGCGTTAGGCAAGGGTTTGGGTAGGTTTTACTTTCCTTTTGTTTTGTTTTTGTTTTGATTTTTGACCTTTCCTTAAAAAGGGCCCTGCCCGTGAGTGGTGGCACCATGTAAAAATAAAAAAAATATAAAAATAAATCATGTATATATAAAATTATATATAAATAGATATAGTATATATATATATAAATATAATATATATAGTTATATATAATATATATAGATATAAGTATATATATATATATATATATATATATATATATATATATATATATATTATATAACAGTATATATAGATATATATATAATTAATATATATATTACGATATATATTATATATATACTAATAATATATATATATATATATATATTATATATATATATAGTTATATATATATATAATTAAATATAAAATAAATAGTTATTTATATATAATATATAGTATATATATATATATATATATAGTTATCTATATAATATATATTATTAATATTATAATAATCATATATATATATATATATACTATATATATATAATAATATATATATATATATAATATATAGAATTATATATACATATATAATATCAAATATATCTAAGTAGTCAAAACTTTGAATACACTATACTATTATATATATATACGCTATATATATAGTAATTATATATATATATATATATATAATGATATATATATACTATATAACCCTACCTATCATACTTATATATATATATAATATACATATATTAATAAATATATAATATATATATATATATAATATATATATATATATATATATATAATATATATTATATATCTATATATATATATATATATAATATAATATATATTATATTATAAATAACTATATCGATAGGCAGCTTCTCCTGTTTAAAAGGGGTAGGTTAAAAAAAAATGCTCAACATCATCGGACAATCGCACACAAATCTGACTCGTGCCAGCCCAGCAGTGTCACGTTGTTAGCTAATAACCTCCAAGGGGAAAGATCGCAAAAGCTTCCACAAGTTGCCTTTTTTTTATCATGTTAATTTTTATATGTTAAATTTTTTTTATTTTTTTTATATATATTTGTAAGGGGCTCGAGACGAAGGGCAGGGACAGAGGGCGGGACGCAAGTACCCCCCGTCGTCCCCCGGCTGAGGCCGAGAGACCCTGACTCGTTTCCATCTTTGCTATTTTAATCGTTGGGTTTCTTTAGTAAAAAAAAAAAAAAAACTCCATTGGCAACCTTGTCGCCACTTTCTCTGCCTTTGAAATAATGTGCGAAAAAAAAATTGCGATTACATTGTTCGTTCGATTTATATCGGTTAACTTCGACTTTTAGATGTAGAAAAGTTTTCATATATATATATATATATATATATATATATATTATATATTATATATATATAATAATAATATATATATATATATATATATATATATATTATATGTGTAAGAATCGAGGATCCCCCCCCCCATCACTTTAATTCCTGTACACCGTCAAACAGTCATATGAACGCCTATCTCAAAGGAATTCCTGTACGCTCAGGAACTCAACGAAGGTTGTAATATGAGAATATCTAACATCTGGTCTTATTTAAACTTTCGAATTTTGAGAGTAGTCTGCTCTCGCCGAACGAAGGAAAGAGGTGTATTTAGATGCGTCTGCATCTTAAAAGTCGATTGCTCAGAGTTTATAGAGTGATGGACTATATTATATTTTCGTGTACTTTATTATTAAATGTAAGAATATATTATTAATTACGATCCCTTGTTAAAAGATAACGACTGTGAGAGCATCTCGATATTAAAGACCCAGCACCAGCAATGTAGAAATATTCCTCATTTATTTTAATGAATAATCTCATCTAAACTGTTAATCATCTGAACAATTATTATTTTGTGAAATATTAAATTAATTAACTTTAAACTAAATAGAAGTTTAGAATTTCACAATACGAGGAGAAACAATTTGTAAGAGTGTTGGCATTACAAAGCCTGGTTATCATTATAGACAAATGTTCTTTTATTTGAATGACTAATTTTTATATTGAATATTTAATCGAGGTGAAGCATTAATAACTTATTAATAATCATTATTATTGACTGTGAAATTTTAAGTAATTAATTCTAAGAAATAAACATATAAAGTGACAATCTTTTTTATATCCTCTGTACCTAACTAGTTAAGTTTAGTACAAGAATTGGTGACCACCACTGTGACTCGAATAAACAACCTTTCTGATCAGAAAAATACAAAAAGTGAAAACTAATAATAAAATAGTTAAAAATCTAGTGAATCAAACAGTGAAGTGAAAAAGTGCCATCTCAAAGTGAGAGTGAAAAGCAGAACACAATTTAAATTTCCCAAAAAAGTATAGCGTGAAAGACGATAAAGCCGCTATAATAAAAAAAAAATAACGTTAAAAATTGCCAAATTCTAAAAGGAAATCACCCATTATTTGAAACAAAGGAACAAGCATGACTATTATAACTCGATCCCAAATCTTAAAGTCCAATCAACCTCTCTCTGAAGAAATTCTCTTAAACGAGAGAATAGGGGAAGGAGACGATTCATCTCAATCTGAACCCGAAGAATCTTCCACTCACGAGAGCGAGATCGTCCGCCTCATAGCCGCACAAGATAAGAGCACCCAAGAGATGCTCGCTCTCATTAGAAGCATCATAGACCTGATGAAAACGCTATGCCAAACTTCGGAAAACCCTACCGCCGCAAACGCTGACCAAAATTCAAGGAGGAAGGGCTCCAACCACTCGAGATTTGGCAACATCGCGATAGAAGCGAGCACGGAGGGTTTATGCTTCTTTCACAAAAAAATTTCTTCACCGTGCTTTCAAATGCGAGGGTCGGTACTGTGCAATGTATCAACTAATCGCCCAAAGTCCCCAAACTCCAACTGCGCAGAGAGCGACTCCTGAGTCTTCCCAGCAGGGAAACGCTTAAGTCGGCCTATGTATCATCCTATAGGCCGAGAAAGGGTACCCATGCAGGGTAGTAAGGTATTTAAAAATAAAGATTTCAATGCACATATGTCCTGTAATAATTATGCGGCTAGCGTAAATTCTTGGAGAAGAAACTTCAATTGGTATAGTAATTATAATAATAGATATGGTAATTATAATAAATACAATTATAATAATTATAATAATTATAATGGTAATTACAATTATGATGATAGGGACAATAATTATAACAATAATTGCCATAGTAACAGAAATTTTAATTATGATGATAATCATGTGTATGGAAGAAATTTTAATTATAATAACAATTATGAATATGGTAAAAATTTTAATTATAATAATAATTATGGATATGACAATTTTTATAATTATAATACTAATTATAATAATAATTATAGGTGGAATAGAAATAATAATGCTGGCAATGATTATAGCAATGATAGAAATTTTGAAGGTGAATCTAGAGATATGGCGACTGATTATGCTGTGACTCTGGAGGCAGAAACTACGCCTGGCAGTGAGTCGCTTAGGCCAACTCACTCTCACAATAATGTGACTGAGGAGGCGGCGGAGGTCAGTTCCCATTTAAAACTGAATTGTAATCCTACGCATGCAGGAGAAAGTAGTAATAATAACCAAATTGTTGATTTAGGGGATCAGGGAGAAGCTCATTTTTTAAGGGTAAATTGTGTTGATTTTAAAGAGAAGGAATTTTCTCTTCCTATTGAAGGGGATCAGGGGTCATTAGAATTAAGTAATATTGCATGTAATTTGTACGACAATATGAGTATAGAAGTATCTGACAACTCGAAAAAAACTGCCGCTCAGGCGAGGGTGACGGGTGCAAATAAATTGTATTATGTTTTAGATAAAACTAGTAATGAGTCTTACCTACTAGATTCGGGGAGCTGCCTTGACCTTACCAGGGCTTCCGCAGTAGATAAGGAAGGTGCCACTATTGGCACTGTCAAGGCAGCAAATGGAGAATTTATAAATATTTATAGTAAAAAGTTAATTAAGGTCGACATTGGGTTGGGGAAACTCTATGACATTTACGCTTTCTCAGCAGACATTAACTTTAACGTCCTCGGCATGCCTTTCTTAAAAAAATATGGCTTTATTATCGACTTTAAATATCACTACCTACTCGACCCTGAGACTAATCGCTGCGTTTCAATTGACGATAAAACTTTTGACATCTCTTCGGACATACAAAATTCTGTTTTACCTCTATCTTCTGTTTCTTTGGACGTTCCTCTCTGTGAGAATGAAATGATTAATAACTTAATTAAAGAATATAAGGAAATATTTTTAAACCCTTACGAGGAGCCCAATTTAAACTTGAAAAATGAGCAGCTAGCCAGGTGGCGCTTCATCTGTGCAACCTACAATGATGAAGGGGATGGAGTCGGATGTAGTAATACTATTGAAAAAGGGGGGAGGGGGATGAGAATAACCCTTTAAAGAGAGAAATTCTATGCGAGTTGGCGAACAATTACCCGTACCATGTTGAGGTTAGCGGAGAGCCCATACAATTGAAAAGCAGAAGCATTGCACCGCATTTATATGAGAGAGCGAAGGGAGAAATCAATAAGTTGCTGGAGTCGGGAGTTATAAAACGCTCGAGGAGCAACTGGCAGTTTCCAGTGTCGTTCCTGCCAAAATCGGATGGGAGAGTAAGACTGGTGGTAGATTTGAGACTGCTCAACCAGAGATCGGTCTCAGATAATTTTACGCTGCCTAAAATTAAGGATATAATTTTCCAATTGCAACATTGCAAATTGTTGACAAAGCTGGTACCTGCGCCAGGCCTATTTACAAACATCCCTTGTCACGGAAGAAACTCAAAAGTACTTTACCATTACGTGCCCCTTCGGAAAATATAGCTTCAACTATCTAATTCAGGGTCACAAGTGCTCTTCTAGCGCCTGGCAGAGACTCATGTCAATATTGTTTGGTGAGTTAAAGAACGTCTTCGTGTACTTAGATGATATACTTATCTCGAGTTTAACTATAGAAGAACATGTTGCGACTTTAGAAGAAGTTTTCAAGAGGTTAAAATACATGAAAATCTGTCTTAACCCCCAAAAGTGCTTATTGGCGGTAAAAGAATTAGAGTTTTTAGGCTTCAATATTAGCGAGAAGGGAGTTCTGCCTAGTCAGGAGAAGATAGAGGCAATAGTGAAGGTTGCAAAGCCTGTCAACATTAAACAACTTAGAGCGTTTCTTGGCCTGTACAACTTCTGCCGAATCAACATAGCAGACGCTGCCCGGCTATTGCAACCATTGACCAATATGTTGAAGAAAAAACCTGCTTCGGCCAAGAAAATAGTCTGGAACCTAGATGCCGAACGAGCTTTTAAAGAAGCAAAGGCGGCAATGATAAAGGCTACCTTATTATCGTTTCCTGGTGAGGAAACGGAGTTGCAACTGTACACGAAGGTGAGTGATGTTGCAATGGCGAGCGCCTTAATGGGAAACGAGGATCCAACTAAAATCTTTGCCTTGTATAGCGCGGTACTGAGCGAGGCAGAAATGGCCTTCATAGAAAATGGAGAGGGGACGGTACTCTCTCCAACAGATCAGCATTGCAAAAATATGCTTATTTGATAGCGAATCGCAAGGTTGCAATTTGCACATGCAATAATGGCATTATCATGAACTATAAAAAGAAAAGTACAGATAAAATGCATGATGCCCGAGAAATAAGGTTATGGAATTCGATAGCAAGCTTTGACATCGAGTTTAAATTAATATCTAAAGCCAAAAATAAATTAACTATTCACTTGAACGAGTTAAATGAAGAAAACGAACATGTAGAAATTAAGAAATTAGAATTAAAATTAGCCTTCATAGAAAATGGAGAGTGGACGGTACTCTCTCCAACAGATCAGATCGCTATGGAAACCGACTTACGATCGGGGGAAGGGTCTAGTAAGATGGGACATTTAAATACTGTAACAAAAGGGTTGAACATTGGAACGCGAGTCGAGAAGGAACGGAATATATAGAATATTTAATAATAATAATAATAAATAATAATAATAATAATAATAATAATAATAATAATAATAATAATAATTAATAATAATAATAATAACCTCAATAATAATAATAATAATAATACCATAATAATAATAATAATAATAATGGTAATAATAATAATGATAATAATAATGATAGTAATAATAGTGATAATAGTAACAATAATGATAGTAGTAATAAGGATGATGATAGCCGCAATCACGGCGGGGATACCGATGAGGGGTTTAATAATAACGATTTTGATGATTTCTTCGTAAACCTTATAACTTATACTAAAAAGGGATTGAATGAGATAATGGATAGATTTAAGGAGGGTATAGATTTCCAGGACATAGCAGTCGAGCAGGAGACCGATCTGTACATCAAAACCTTAATGAAAGGGGGAGAACCTTCTGGATTGAAGGCTATTTATAAGGATTTCATTTGCGAGGGTAAAGAGTTATCTTTGGCAGTTGACATTTCGACAGGAGTCGCGAGAATAATAATTCCAGAGAATTTGGTAGACGATGTGATAGCAAGACTACATAATACGAACCACCTTGTGTGTCAAAAGAACATTGACCGTTTTGAGAGCAGATTTCGTATTCAAATTCATGCATAGCCGCGTGAAAAATTACATTAAAAGTTGCAATATTTGCCAGAAAAACAAGAATACTAGGAGAATTTCCCCCGAATGGGGGAGGTACAAGGAGGTGTCAGAGAAGTTTGACACACTTCATGTGGATCTGATAAAAATGCCATATAGTAAAGGGTACAATTATCTGTTGGTGTTCATCGATAGGTTCAGCAAATATCCGTTCGCTTATCCCTTGAAACAGGCTACTGTAGATTCCGTTCTGCATGTTTTGATAAGCGAAGCATTTCCATTCTGCGGGGTTATAAAAAGACTTGTATCGGATCGCGGAACTCAATTCACTGCCAAATTGTTCTGCGATGTTTGCAACCTGCTCAGTATTGATAATATTGTTACGGCACCAAGTGCCCCAAATAGTAACGGA
The DNA here is from genome assembly GCA_015478945.1 of Trachelipus rathkii. Classification (NCBI taxonomy): domain Eukaryota; kingdom Metazoa; phylum Arthropoda; class Malacostraca; order Isopoda; family Trachelipodidae; genus Trachelipus; species Trachelipus rathkii. The sequence continues at coordinate 16,649 of JABUQX010049244.1, read as the reverse complement.
ATTTGTGAAAAATTGAACCAGGCCCTAATAATAACCCTAAGATGCATGGTAAACGATAGTAAAGGCGAGGGCTTTGAGTGGCCTGAGATCCTTCCATTTGCACTATATTGTTTGAGGATTAGTCCTATGAGTTCGGCCAAAATTTATCCGTCCCAAGTGGTCTCTTGCAAAAGGAACCGCTCAATGCCGCGGTCAGTCAGAGTGCCTACCTGAAGAAATTAGTGGCTTTAATGCGAAGGCCTTTGGCACCTCAAGTTGTATACAGAAATAAGCATATATTTGTTCCAAAAGATCTCAATAAGGCTAAATTTGTACTAGTTAGGAATCAACAGTATAATGTGGGTAAATTAGAAGAAAGGTATTCTGGTCCATATAGGGTTTTACGAATAACTAAAAACAATGTGTATATATCAAAAAATGGGAAAGAAGCTGTAGAGAATTTGAGAAATATAAGGGTTTATCATAGTATAAATAGCGAGGACAATGGTAACAAGGAGAAGGGTAGAATCGAGTAACAAATTTTTTTTGTTTATAATGCTTTCTTCTTGCTAGTGGACGCGTGAGTGGGTTTCCTTAATAGTAGTAGTAGTAGTAGTAGTAGTAGTAGTAACCATCTTCCTATGTAAGTAATTGGTGTGGGAGAGAATGTTATGATATTCCTTCCTGTCAAAAAAAAAAATCCTTTTTTCCTCAACTAACTGACTACATTGACAAAGTTTATTAAAAAAAAAAAAAAAAAAAAAAAAAAAGATTTTTTTTCTTTTTTTTAATGTTTACAATTTCCTGGCTATCGGAATTATGGTTGAAGGGTTAATTGAATAAATTGAAGGTGGTATAATATTGTATAATGGGTGTTATGAAAATGCGAGTATTGTAATTGTAGAGATTAAGGAATTACGATTGGTTATAAGGTATTGTTAATTACTCAAAAAAAATTGTTCTTTTATATATTTTGTTATGTTCCTGTGTCACTGTGATTGAGGGGCAAAGGGGGGAATCGCATGATTCTTTCAAGCGATTCTCACTCTGGGATCACCATTGTAGGAATCGAGAACCCCCTCCCCCCATCGCTTTAATTCCTGTACACCGTCGGACAATCATATGAACGCCTATCTCAAAGGAATTCCTGTACGCTCAGGAACTCAACGAAGGTTGTAATATGAGAATATCTAACATCTGGTCTTATTTAAACTTTCGAATTTTGAGAGGAGTCTGCTCTCGCCGAACGAACGAAAGAGGTGTATTTAGATGCGTCTGCATCTTAAAAGTCGATTGCTCAGAGTTTATAGAGTGATGGACTATATTATATTTTCGTGTACTTTATTATTAAATGTAAGAATATATTATTAATTACGATCCCTTGTTAAAAGATAACGACTGTGAGAGCATCTCGATATTAAAGACCCAGCACCAGCAATGTAGAAATATTCCTCATTTATTTTAATGAATAATCTCATCTAAACTGTTAATCATCTGAACAATTATTATTTTGTGAAATATTAAATTAATTAACTTTAAACTAAATAGAAGTTTAGAATTTCACAATACGAGGAGAAACAATTTGTAAGAGTGTTGGCATTACAAAGCCTGGTTATCATTATAGACAAATGTTCTTTTATTTGAATGACTAATTTTTATATTTGAATATTTAATCGAGGTGAAGCATTAATAACTTATTAATAATCATTATTATTGACTGTGAAATTTTAAGTAATTAATTCTAAGAAATAAACATATAAAGTGACAATCTTTCTTATATCCTCTGTACCTAAACTAGGTTAAGTTATATATATATATATATATATATATATATAATATATAATATATATATATATATAATATAATATATATATATATATATATATATATATATTATACTATATATATATTATAAGGAACAGAAAATTTAATGCATATAAAAAAATTTAAAGTTGCAATGAAGATTGTAGCATTAAATAAAGTTCGGTTAAAATTATTTAGAGTTGAAATATATTAAAATTTGAAAAACGCTTAACTAAATTATGGAAGGTTTCTTTTTTTTGCTCCACAGCAAGTGATTTATTAGTGTAAAAATACACTTGTTATGAAGAGGCTTATCCGATTATTGAGATAATTTTGGAAGGACGATGTGCGATATTTTACGCAGATTTCTCTACTCTTATTTATGAAAATATATTTAATCAGAAATATGTTAGTTATATATATATATATATATATATATATATTATATATATATATATATATCATAAATAGATACTATTAATATATATATATATATAATATATAATAATATTATAATATACATATATTATATATATATATATATATATATATAATAATATATATATAATATTATACTATTATATATATATATAATATACTATATATATATATAATATTTATATATATACCGTATAATATATATATATATATAATATATATATAGATATATATATATATGTATATACTATATATATATTATATATAGTATATAGATATATATATATATATATATATATATTTATTATATATTATATATAGATATATATATATATATACATAATATATATATATATATATATATATAAATATATATATAAGTCATATATAATGATATAATATATATATGTATATATATAGTATATATAATAGTATATATAAGAAATATAATATTATATATTATATATATAATATATAATATAATATAATATATATATATATATATAATATATATAAGTATATATATATATGTATGATAAATATATATACAACGCTATAACTACGTATATATATATATATATATATATATATATATATATATTATATATATATATTATATAAATTTAATATAATATAATATATATATATATATATATATATATCAGTATCGTAGATACTGGTTAGGTAAGAAAGGTAAGGGAGGCGAGACTGCATAATAAATATTTGTGAAGAAATAGTATATTATAAGTAAAATATTACAATAAATTAATACTAGAGATAAAAAATAAAATGAAGCTCGGTTCACCCTAAGTTGAGTTTTACTGTTATTGTTATATTTCGTTCGATCATCGAACGAAGAGTTTTGAAAAAGTGAAATATTATGATAGATAGAACAGGAAACCAAACCTAGTGATGTGCCGAGTTTCGAGTCCGAGTCCGAATCCTGAGATCCGAATCGTCCGAATCCGAGACCGAGTCCAAGTCCAACTCCAAGTTCAAGTCAAAGCTATTGTAAATTCTTTTGTAAGAAAAATATAACAAATTATTGTCTCTGATATTTTGTTACCATATAATAATAATAATAATAATAATAATAATAAAAATAATAATATAATAATAATAATAATAATAATAATAATAATAATAATAATAAAATAATAATAATAATAATAATAATAATAATTTTATTTTTTTTATATGCTTATTGCCAAATTTTATTTATTTCGAGCGTACTTCCATCGATTTTTTTTCTTCTAAATTTCAAGAGAAGAAACTGTTGACAAATTTCATCTTTCCTTTCTTTGATTCCATTGAGAATATGAAACAATTAGACTTGCACAAAAGGAGTTGTCCTAAGCTTAGTTCTTGCAACACGAAGCTTAGAACAACTCCTTTTGTGGGAAAAATTACAAATTCAATTGGGAATAAATGAGGGAGTCTGTGTAAAATATCGTTTAACTGAAAAACAAAATTAAAAATGATATAATAATAAAGTATATAGAACAGAGCTTCTTAAACTTTTCCACTTGCGGCCTCCTTGAAACATGTGCATGTACACATACACACACACACACACACACATATATATATATATTATAATATATATTTTTAGTATATAATATATATATATATATATATAATATATATATATATATATATACACTATAGAGAGGTAATTAAATATATATATATATATTATAGATATTATATATATATATATATATATAATATATATATAACGCCAAATTTTATACTAATGAGATGGATGTCCCTATTTATTTTATCATAATTAATTAAATCCTGAATGAAAATTGGTTAGTGCAGAACGTAGAGCACCCTCCACATTTTTCAAAGTTGATCGGAATTTTAATTTTATTATAATCGTCAGTGTTTTAAAAGACGCTTCATATAACTACGTAGAACAACATGGCAGAGGTATATTCAGGGCCATCTGTGTTATTACTGGAAATTCTGCCGTTATAACCAGCCAAAATTCATCTAATCATTTTTTGGAAAAATATTGTTTCAAATGTGTGTCGGTTAGCAAATGTTTTTTGTGGTTTAAGAGATGACTAACATTTTCCTTTTCAATTGAGAACGGTGGATAAATCCAACTTATATTTTTAAAATCTAAATTTAAAGTAAAATATTTATGTACTTTTATCTCCATGCATTTCAAATGATCAATTATAACTTTTGCTTTTAAATCTTTTGAAAGATTAATTACCAGTTATAAAATCAACTATGGCTGTAAACATTTCTAAAGAACCATTATCCACCCTGTTCTTCCCAATATTTAAATAAAAGTTTCAAGTTTTTCATTTACCTTAAATATGTTACAATTTTTCGCTCGAAGCGATAAATTCAATCTAATTCATTTCAGTTTTTTTAAATATATTTGACAAATGACAAAGTTTTGAAAGTCGGACTTCATCGTGAAAACATCGACAAAATCGGATTCATGCTCTCTGTCAAAAATATAATAACAATTTCATCTCGCAATTGTAATAGTTCGCCTTAAAGTCACCTTACCTCTACATCTGCAATTTTTTTTAATCGGAATTCATGTCTTTGCAAAGTTCGGAAAACAAACGATTGTTAAGGGCACGATGTTTGATGAAGTTAATTACATTGAAAATATCGCGAAACACATCTAACTTTGGAGATATATATATATATATATATATTATATATATATTTTATAAAAAAGATATAAAAATATATATATATATATATATATATATATATATATATATATATATATATATATATATATATATATATATATATATATAATATATATATATATTATGATAATTAATTTAAAACCACTATAGAGGCCAACATGTATTGTTGGACGAAACGTCAGCACAGTCATTTTAATTTAGTTTGTGTATTTTAAATATCCCCCCCTTCTAATTAAATATAGTGGTTTTAAATTAATTATCATAATTTCGGAGTTCGAGTGTTTGCAATAGTACTCCTTAAAAAACAAAAATTGTTATATATATATATATATATATGTGTGGTGATAGGTCTGTTTTACTGGAGCTATACATTACATATATATATATATAGATATTAATATATATACTATATATATACCTATATATATATATATATTTAATAATGCTGCGAATGCTCCGATGGATTATGCAGTGAGTAAAAGTAATATCTTCATTGCCAAAGCAGTACTCTTCATATATACTATATATCTAGTATATTATATATATATATATATATATAATATATATATAATATATATATATATAAATATAATATATATTATATATATAATGATATATAATATATAAAATATAATTACCTATTTCTATATATATCATATCTAGTGAGTATATCAATATATATATATATATATATATAATATATATATAGATATATATATATATATTATAATATATATATATATATATATATATACAGTATATGATATATTATATATATGTATATATATATATATTTACATGTTTCTATGCTTATTTCCACTCCTATACTATATATATAATATATATTATATATATATTATTATATATATATAATATTACTATATATATATAATATATATATTAATCAACCTACATCACCAAATACACCAGCGCTTGTTACGCAATTTACAATATCTGATAAACATCTATTTGACTTTCCGCGATTTGTCCCCTCGTGCCAAACATGCAAAACCTAACATGTAAAAGTTCTAGAATTAATCTACCTAATCTTGTTTTCTATTTCGAATTAATTTTGGGTCGTTGCGTGTCCTAACTCTTTACTTTTGTCAAAATTTTGTCGCGGCTAACAATTTAAGAGACTCTGCTATAGAATGAATTAAAATTTGTTTTCATCCTAATACTTTCAATCAGAAAATAGGAAACTAAACAGGTGTAACTAGATCAAAACCTATACCGGAGATCATTAAAACGGGATATGAAGTCCCTCATAATAGCATCCTATGTCCTTTTTTCTAAAATGTTACATGATCTTTTATGGAATGATCTTCACTATTACAAAATTTAATTTTCCTATACTGTTGGTTTTGTGCTTTGAGTTTCTGATCCAAAACTTCAAGTTTCTACTTAAACAACTCAGCATTTTGGAAATATTCGCTAGTGAAATGATCAGAAACATGAAAATTATATTGTTTAGTTACCAAACCAATTATTTCGTTTTCACAAATTGCCTTCTAAATGATCCCCCTCATGTAACTATGCATGAGAAGAAATTCAAATACAGAGTTTTACCAATAAGTCTTGCATTATATTTTAATTATTAGTTAGCTTGAAATCTCTATGTTAAATGTACTAAAGGTAAAGCATTGAAACCCATGATACCTTTAAAATATTTCAGAAATAAGAATTGATTATAGGGGAATTCTATCGCATCTTAATAAAACTAGTTGAAAGGTCAAGAGTAAATTAACTTTGACTTCTTCTAGAAGGTTATACGCCAATACTTGATCGCCCTGACAAACACCTTAAGGTGATTAAACTGTATAGAATAGTGGACTTCTTAGAATCTGAATCTTACAATGTCATTAACAACAAAAGAAAATATAAACATTCTGTAAGCTGCAGGTGTAAGATGATTGTCAAAAATATTACCATTTAAAGAGATCATTTTACTGAGCATTATATCTATTACTTTTTTTTTTAAGTTCAATGACTTATCTTGTATAAGTAGATTGAAAAAAATCTGCGAAGATCCTCGGTCTCAAATAGTTAATTGTTACCCCCTTAACGTATATCACAACGTTAAATGTGCATTTTGAATACATTTAAAATGCCCTTCTATTAGCAATACAGCCACCTACAATACCTTCAGCAGAAGTTTAAGAGAAAATCGTTTTTTTTAAAATGTGTACTTGACCAGTTTAGAATATGAAGAATACTACTAAGCAAGAATTATTACTCTGATAAGGAATTAAAGGAAATTTTATTCTTACATATGTTGTCATCTTATAGTCTTCTGTATTTAAAAAACACAACTATATGCAACATACGTTCATTTGTGCAGTTTAAATAAAACTCGGCACCAAGGTTGCCTATTTTTAACGATTTCTCTATCTTTGTCAATAGACAAAAAAAAAAATTTGTTAACTATTATTTGACATAAAATTAAATGACAGATAATTATTTCATTGAATTCCCACATGTGGAAATAACAATACAGGATATAGTAGATTGCTACAAGAAAGGATCTATTGTTATGCTTACCGCACCATGAAAATTTTCCAACATTATATTTTTGTATATTAAAAGTAAAGAATTGTAATTCGTAATTCAAATTTTTACATTGAACATATCGTGCGAGAACAAGCGAGAGAGCGTAGAATAAATTGTACTTAGCTTTTATCAGTTGAATCAGGCGTATGATAGTATAATGGGGAAGCTCTATGGTAGATGCTAGTGATGTATTGGTGTTGGTGGTAGGCTTTCTGAATGGAATCAAAGTATGTATGATGGTAGTGAAGCGTGTGAGAATAAATGAAGTGAAAAGTGAATGGTTTAATAATATTAATAGCGAGTGAGCTGAGATGTGTTATGTATCTTTGGTTATTTAATTTGTATATAGAATTAGGGTTATGAAAAGATTAGTGGTAGGGGTGCAGAGAAGGGTTAGAATGATGCGAGAATGGAAGAGAGTTAAGAGGGTGCCCACTTATTATATTGCGAACGATTTGGAATAGTATGGCGAGCCAGGAGAGAGTTTGAGATGATTGATAGAGGGTTTAAATCAGGGTTGGCATAAAACCCGGGTTTTTTGAAGCCCAACCCACCCCGGGTTTTTTCTGTCCTTTTTCATAAAAAAAAAAACGAAAAAACCCGAGCCCACTGGGCTTTTTCAAAAAAAGGAACTGTGACAATTAGATGCTATATATAGCCACATATTATATATATATATATATAAATATATATTATATAAATAATATATATATAAATAATATTATATATTATAATATATAAATATATATATATAATATATATATATATTTATTTATATATATATATATATATATTAGGTTTATATATTTATATATATATATTATATATAATATATTACATATATATATCACTATATATAATTATCTAATATATAATAAAATAGATATATAGTATATTATATATAAATATATATATTTATATATATATTATATTATATATTATATATATATATTATTATATATTATATATATATATATATATATATATATATAATATATATATATATATATATATATATGTAGCACTCATTATACTTTTATAAACATTTTAATTTATGTTCGTATTTATGCTAAGATTTGCGCGAGCAAAATTTTAGCATAAGTCAAAGTGAAAATATATATAAACTCGTTCTTTTGAGATACTCTTCAGTCAGATAAAGTCAGTCAGATCAAATTATTAAGAATCAAAAGAAAATCTCACTCAAGATACTCTCTTCAGAAATCCTCCCGGCAAGAGAGGTAAATCTCAAGGAAAAGGCTGCGACATCTGAATTACGATCCACAAATTTTTCGCGAGTAAACGAAGAGTCTGAGGCAAGTTCGAAAAACGCACTGGAAAAGGCTGCGACTTGCAATTCGCCTACGAAGAGGGAGTATCTCAACAGAAGGGACTTTTATTACTTTACTTTTATCGAATATCTCTTCTATGTTAAATAAAAATATCATTTCAAATATGGATTTCTAATTTACCATCCTCTTATATAGGGTGCTTGCTCATAAAATAAGCCACCCTATATAATTGGTGAACCCGGAGTTGAACACCCAGAACTTCAATCAATGCCTTCTGATTACTAAAGAAAAACACAAAAAAAAATGAAGAAAAAGAAAAAACTACAATAACACAAAATCCCAATCAGAACACTCGGAGAAAATGACTCAAGCAAACGAATTAAAATTTTCATTTTATTTTTGGATTATGGTCTTCATCTTTTCACAACTCTCCCAGTTCGGAGGATCATTGTCAGACATAGCCAAACGTCCTTACGGGTATGGTTTCTTTCATCATTCAAGTTGGATTTGCGCAAAACTCATTTTAGAATTCCACTACGAACTTGATTCCTTTTCGAATTCTAAATGGTTCTGTGACCGCTCCCTTTTATGTATGAAGAAATTTTTCAAATAAAGGACCTAAATTTCAAGCAATTTCGCCTCTACATATGTAACTTCCTTTATTGGTATGGATTTTTTCATCATTTTAAGTTTGGATCATTATGGGCAGAAACTCATTTTTGAATTCCACTACGAACTTTGATTCCTTTTCGAATTCTAAATGGTTCTGTGACCTCTCCCTTTTTATGTATGAAGAAATTTTTCAAATAAAGAACCTAAACATTTCAAGAAACTTCGTCTCTACATATGTCAAGCAATGTTTCTCTCGTAACTACAACTTTTGAAAACTACGTGCGCATTGGTCAAATCATGGATACGTTAGAAACGTCTTATACTGGACCTTTCCTTGGATTTAATTTTTCGATCAATGTGGCCTATTTAACTTGTGAATAATTCAATTGTTTCATATCAATAATTATTATGTATTAACATTTTTGTACTTTTTAAGCATTTAAATGTTTGTATATTTGTTTATTTCTAACGGATATAACCAAATATGGTTGTGTTTAAATGCACTTTTTATTTTCTGTAATATAATCATTATTGTATTTATATGTTTTCAAATACTTGTATATATGTTTATATCTTCGGATGTAACCAGTTATGCTCGTATTTTTGAATATTCTTCAAATTTCATGTATACTATTTTGCCTTCATATGTTTGTATGTTTACTTATGTCTTCGGACATAATAAAAATAGGCTTGCATTTGAAAGTACTTTATAAAATATATTTTTCCCGTATTTTAAATTTTATTGCTTGTATAATTATTATACATACTTTCTCACACCTGTTTAAGCGCAGGAAGAATAAGTAGCACTAAACACATATAACTTTATAAAATAATAATTATATATGTCGTTACTATTAGAGCTATAATAATATGCACGAAGCAAATTTTAGCAGAGTCAGATAATATATAATAAACTCGTTCTTTGAGATACTCTTTCAGTCAGATAAAGTTCAGTCAGATCAAATTATTAAGAATCTAAAGAAAATCTCACTCAAGATACTCTCTTAGAAATCCTCCCGGCAAGAGAGGTAAACTTCAAGGAAAAGGCTGCCGACTGAATTAGCGATCACAAATTTCGCCGATAAACGAAGAGCTGAGGCAAGTTCGAAAACGCACTTGGAAAAAGGCTGCGACTTGTATTACGATAACTCATTTGTCTTTCAACAAAAATCACTTTTATTACTTTTACTTTTATTAGTCTATTTTTTTTATGTTAAATAAAAATATCATTTCAAACTATGGATTTCTAATTTACCATCCTCTTATATAGGGTGTTGCTCAAAAATAAGCCACCAAACTAGCAAACATCATATATATATATATGTAATATAATTAATTAATTATAATATAATTATTTATAATAAATAAAATATATAACTACTATATATAATATATATATATATATAATAATATACTATAATATAGATAATATATATATATATATATATATATATATATATATATATATATAATATATATATTATATATATATAAGGTGACGTAGTATATATATATATATTAGCGATCTGTTTAGCCCAGATGCTGATTCAAGATGGTCAAGTATGATCATGGAAGGCATGATGAACAAGAATGCAATATTGAGCCTGAACCTTTTTGTCTGTTATTCTCTCAGTGAATCACGCTTATGCGAGGAAAACTCTAATAAAATGCATGCTATAATATAGCTCAAAAAAAATCTTATTCTAAAAGCATATTTTTATTGATTACCCTATTATTTTTGGTCATCTATTACTCACAACAAGTTGGATTTGGCCTAGACCTAGACTTTAATTGTTTTTTATTTTGCAGTAAATGTCTACTTTTTGAGGAAATCCAGTTAGATGAATGCTATATTGCTCAACAAGGATTTAAACTAAAACATTTTTCTTGATTCCGCCTATTTTATTTAGTTTATATTCCAGAGTGAAAATATTAAGAGCGCTAACAAATTTGGAATTGACTAATCCCTAGGCTGTATTGTCCCGTGATTTTTCAGTCGAATTCACCTGTTGTAGAAACTCCAATGCGAAAATGCGAGTATGACTATAAGTGTGTCAACTAAGTAAGTTTATTCATAAAACATATTTTTTTGATTGACATAAAAAATTTTGCGTCATCAGAGAAATACTAACAACTAAATATGTTTGTGGATGTAATTTGGATAAAATATTCCTTGCTATGAGCCTTTTTCTGAAATCTTTACATTAGTTATTTCTTACAAATGTTAATTAATTAGTTTGTTTGTTCCTTTCATAATATATACACCCGATGACAATGGTGAGTTGGAGTTG
>JABUQX010049244.1:0-2500 GCA_015478945.1 Trachelipus rathkii | reverse complement strand
TGAGGATGTTGTTTTTCAAAAGTTTTTAAACTGAAAATAGAATTTTTTTCTTGAGTGAACGATATATATATATATGTTGTTGTTATTGTTATATATATATATATATATATATACATATATATATATGTTATACATATATTATTACATATAGATATTGCTATATATATTATTATTATTATATTATATTATTATTACATATACATATTACGTAATTGATATACATATTATTGGGTTATTATTGTTGTTATTGTATGCTACATAGCGTTGAGTTATTACATGGCTGCCATGATATATTATTGCCATTACTACAAGGCTGCATGGTGTTATATTGTGCTGGCTGGCTGGCATGGCTGGCTGCTGGCTACACATGCAGCTGAAGGAAGCAAGCAGCTGAGCCATGTTACAGCTGGTTGCTGCTACTGTTGTTACTGGCTGGCCATTTCATATTACATATATATATACAGCTACTATACATTGGCTATACATTGATATTGTTAAAGATATGTATACATATTATATGCTGCATATGAAGAAGATAGCGATAAGAGATATATATATATATATATAAGAAAGCATATATATATATATATATAATATGGTGCCATATATTTATATATATATATATATATATATAGTATAATATATATATATATATATATATATATATATATATATATATATATATATATATATATATCCCTCAAGTGACTGAGGAACTGATTGGTGAAGAACAAGGTTCAGTTAGAAGTGGTAGAGGATGTGTGGATCAAATTTTTACATTGAAACATATGTTGAGAAAAGGAGAGAGAAGAATAAATTGTACTTAGCTTTTATGGATTTGAATCAGGCGTATGATAGTATTAATGGGGAAGCTCTATGGTAGATGCTAGTGATGTATGGTGTTAGTGGTAGGCTTCTGAATGGAATCAAAAGTATGTATGATGGTATTGAAGCCTGTGAAAGAATGAATGGAACTGAAAGTGAATGGTTTAATAATATTAATAGCGGAGTGAGGCTGAGATGTGTTGTCTCTTTGGTTATTTAATTTGTATATAGATAGGGTTATGAAAGAATTAGTGGTAGGGGTGGCAGAGAAGGTGTTAGAATGATGGAGAATGGAAGAGAGTAGAGGGTGCCCTACTTATTATATGCGAACGATTTGGTTTTGTGTGGCGAGCCTGGAGAGAGTTTGAGATGATTAATAGAGGGGTTTGGCACAGGGTTGGCATAAAACCCGGGTTATTTGAAAAGTCCAACCCACCCCGGGTTTTTCGTCCTTTTTCATAAAAAAAACGAAAAAACCCGAGTAAAATTGGGCAAAATTGGGCAAAATCAACAGAACTTGACAATTACGATGCTTATATATAGCCTATATATATATATATATATATATATATATATATATATATATATATATATATATATATATATACAATATATATATATATATTATATATATATATATATATGTTATATATATATATGTATTATTATATATATATAATATAATTATTTATATATAATATAATTATATATATATATAAATATATATATATATATATATATATATATATATATATATATATATATATATATATATATATATATATATATTATAATTATTTATAATATTAATATAATTATTTATATATTATAATATATATATATATATATATATATACACAACACAATATATATAATATAAACATATATTATAATTATTTATATATTATATATATATATATTATTACATCTGTTTAGCCTCAGATGCTGATTCAAGATTGGTCAAGTATGTATGAACATGATGAACAAGAACAAATTGAGCTGAACCTTTTTTGTCTTTTATTTTCAGTGAATCACCTTATCGAGGAAACTCTAATAAAATGCATGCTATAATAGCTCAAAAAAACTTATTCTAAAGCATATTTTTATTGATTACCCTATTATTTTTGGTCATCTATTACATCAACAAGTTGGATTGGCTAGACCTAGACTTTATTGTTTTTTATTTGCAGTAAATCACTTTTTTGAGGAAACTCCAGTTAGATGAATGCTATAATTGCTCAACAAGATTTAAACTAAAACATTTTTCTTGATTCCGCTATTTTATTTAGTTTATCAGAGAAATATTAAAGCAACAAATTGAATTGACTAATCCTAGGCTGTATTGTCCGTGATTTTCAGTGAATCACCTTTTGTAGGAAACTCCAATGAAATGTATGCTATAAGTGTTCAACAAGAATTATTCTAAAACATATTTTTTGATTGACATAAAAATTTTGGTCATCAGAGAAATACTACAACAAATTGTTTTGTGGATGTTAATTTATAAAATATTCTTGCTTGAGCCTTTTCTGAATCTTTACATTTTTATTTTCTTACAAATGTTAAATTATTTGTTGTCCTTTCATAATTATACACCCGTATGCAATGGTGAGTTGGAGTTGGTGCGACGAACCGGTGGTTAAAACATTTTCAGGATAGCGGATCAATAGGTAAC